>OX579665.1:12050460-12252113 GCA_951230895.1 Carpatolechia fugitivella
GAAATTGATGGCTCAACAATAAGTATTATTTTTGACTTTTTAAATTTTTGCTTTTTTTGCTTCGGGGGTTTTTTAATTTATTTTTATTTCATAATTTTTAAACTATTACAAATAAATTATGATATATGAGTACAGTTTATATCTAAAAATTGAGTGGAACGCACTTCGCAGAGATCAGTTGGAAGAAGGAGAACTCCCGAAAAAGATATTTATAGAATTCGATGACAAATCAATCGCATATGGAAGGTAGTCAAATCTTCTCATCAACTATTGAAGAGCTGATGATCTTCAACCGGCTGATCAGGTCATGGTTACCTTTCCATATACTTTCAATATCATTGAAGTAACATGGTACCAAATTTCGAATCGATAGAACATATGAAAGGTAGTCAGATATCCCCTCATCAAATATTAAAGAGCTGATGATCTTCAAACGGCTGATCAGGTCATGGTTACCTTTCCATATACTTTCAATATCATTGAAGTAACATGGTACCAAATTTCGAATCGATAGAACATATGAAAGGTAGTCAGATATCCCCTCATCAAATATTAAAGAGCTGATGATCTTCAAACGGCTGATCAGGTCATGGTTACCTTTTCATATAGGTACTTTCAATATCATTGAAGTAACACGGTACCAAATTTTGAATCGAAATGACATATGGAAAGTAGTCAGATCCCCTCATCAACTATTAAAGAGCTGATGATCTTCAAACGGCTGATCAGGTCATGGTTACCTTTCCATATACTTTCAATATGATTGAAGTAACAAGGTACCAAATTTCGAATCGATCGGAGATAAGGAAGTTCGTCAGATCCCCTCATCAACTAGAAAAGAGCTGATGATCTTCAAACGGCTGAAGATATTTTCATGAAACATGGCTAAGAACACTCGGGGTAAAATTATCTATGTTACAAAAAAAACTAAACGAAAATCGGTTCATCCGCTTAGGAGCTACGATACCACAGACAGATACACAGATACACAACTCTCTCATAACTCTTATACGGCTCAATCGATTTTTATAAAACATAGCTAAGAACACTCTCGATTAAGTCTCCTTTCATCCAAAACTAAACTGAAATCGGTTCAGTGGTTCGGGCGCTATGATGCCACAGACAGAGAGACAGACAGACACACAGACAAACAGACACGTCAAACTTATAACACCCCTCTTTTGCGTCGGGGGTTAAAAAGAAAGATAATTCCGTGCTTTGGGATGCACGTTAAGCCCTAAGTCCGGCCAGACGGAAGCAATCTTTACACAAGCCATGTCAGTGGCCTTTTTGGCGGCTCTAAGGAACTGACACCAGGGTTTATGAGGTCGGTTGTCGACCTTACAACACACAATGAAGGAGATGCGAACAACTTACTTGTGTTTCCTGTACAACTCCCGTATCTTCTCCTCCAGTTCAGCATCAAGCACGTTGATGGGCGCTACCCGGTGCTCGGCGAGCAAGTTTGGGAGCATATTGGCTTCTTCATAGTCACCCAGCTCAGCTTGAAGGATGTATGAAGCGAGTAGGGCGTAAGTTATTTGCGAGCAGGAGAGACGGCCTGGAAATTGTGAAAATAAAATACTTAGAAAACATTTGCTTCATATTTGTTTTTGTATTTTAGAACCAAGATATTTGCCCACATGTATACCTAATACCTATACATACATAATATGTAATATATAATACATTTATATATTATATAAAGTCACGCCTCTTTCCCGGAGGGGTAGACAGAGACCACTTTCTTCCACTTACTACGATCCAGAAACGCTATATCTCTGCATTCATTCTCGTCGGTTTAGGGTACTCCCCTATCTCATCGCGGAACATTCGCATTGGCCTTCCCTTTCTAAAATTTCTGTTCACTTTTGCATTTTTTTAATTATAACATCCTAACACAGCAGTCAAAAATCTCATTAACGGCCCGTTACAGTCCACTGCTGGACTATGAGCCTCCTCCACTTAAGTGTTTGGTTTCGCCATAATTTCCACGCTTGGCAGGCGGGTTGGAGATCGCAGATTAAAAGGTTACTGTATCAGAGAGCGCTGCTGCCCGTTCCCTGTTCAATGTGTAGTCCCTAAGTCGCCTCTTACGACACCCACGGGAAGAGTAGGGGTTGGTGACAAATGTATTCTACGCCGCCGTCACCACACGGCAAGTCTACGTAGATATAATAAAAAAATAAAATTATAAAAGCAACCACTAGTGTATTACTCAAAAAAAAAGACTGACCTTCCATCAGATCCCGCCGTACTGCCATGCTGAGCTGGTATCTGGTGACGTCATCCCTTAGTTCTGAAGGTTCAGGAGGGTAGAACTTCACTGCCAATCTCACATCCCAAGGCTCGTCTGGAAACAGAGAAATATCCTTCATTACAATCTTGAAGTGAAAATTGAATACTAAAAAAATATTTAATATTGTAAAAGCGGAAGTTTTTAAAAATCATAGGCGGCATCGGCTTGTGCAGACGGATTGAGTGGAAATAGTTCGAAAGGATTATCATAGATGTCGCTAAGCACGCCATAACGTGCCAAGTGGTTGCCTATAATGGTGACGTCATAACTTCATAGAAAACAAGCAAAAACGAATTACGGCGCTGCCACTAGCAGAAATAAGCTACTATGCGACGCATGCGTATTTTGCAGAGTAAATAAAAACGGTATGAAAATGATTTTTCAGGGGTGTATCATTCACGGTGACCACAAAGGGACGAGACCTATTTTCTTTTTTAGAAATATAGGTAAGGTATTATATAATAAATATGTGGGGACATCTTCACACACGGCCATCTGATCCCAAACTAAGCAGAGCTTGTACTATGGGTACCAGACAGCTGATATACATTACATAAATAGATAAATTCATACTTATATAGATAAACAACAACAACCAGACACAAGACAAACAAAAGTGCTCGTCACACGAATGTTTGCCCTGGGCGGGATTCGAACCCGCGACCCTGTGCGTCGGAGGCAGATACACTACCACCTGGGCTACGGAGCCGTCACTGTCGCTGAACCACGTGTAGCACTTAAATACTCACTTCTGAAGGTCTTGGAGAGTCTTCGCCCCACGTCCACCCACACCCTGGGGTCTCCTCTTTGCGCGTGCAGCAACCCAAAGAAGTCTCGCTCAAGAATGTCCAAGGAGTCGCATACTTTGTCCAGGAGTTCTCCACCACGGGCCTTGCGCTGGAATTGAAGAAATATGTGGGTTTTTTTATTTTATTCGCGAGTTTCAGTGGTGTAGAGCTGCTGGCTCTTGATCGGAAGGTGGTGGTTCGGATTCCATCAAGTACAAATTAGTTTTTACGTTTATTCGACGCTTCTTCGGTTGGAAAATATCGTGAAAACTGGACAGAAGTTCGAAGGTTGTGTGTGAATTTGACCAACAACGCGGTTGCTGGTATACTAGTATACTAGCGTTGTGTAAAATTTTCCCGTGGGACTTTTTCCTGTAAAAAAGTATCCTTTGTTAATCCAGGATACAAACTGTCTCTATTCCAAATTCCATCTAAATCTGTCGAGTACTTTAAGCGTGAAGGCGGAACAAACGTTCAAACATCCAAATCAATCAATCAATCAATCAGCCTATTGCAGTCCACTGCTGGACGTAGGCCTCCCCAAGGGTACGCCAAAGCGCACCTTCGACATCCAAATATATTTTTACATTTAATTAAACATTTTTTTTTTGTGATAGTAATTAGTGTTTCTATTCTATAGGCTTCGGTCGGTGAACATAAGAAACAAAGTATATTAATTACAATTTTATAACATTACAAGCATTATCACACGCATGCACACACTCCTGAAACACAATACCTAGTGAATTATCCTTGTATTTCTTTTTCACTAAGTCTAGTAACTTAATTAAATCTAGTATAAGTATATCTATAGATAAAAAAAAAAAATTCTCTGTTTTTAATAACATTATATTTCTATGATATGGAAGAGCGGGGCATCCTGGCACAGGCATTTGTATATGCTTAAAAGGAGGCCCCAGCAAATTTGTTTCATAGATAACTTAAAGTTAAAGAAATAAAGATTTTTTTTTTTTTTATTTTTTTTTCTGTTCTGAAAATAGTAATTTCTATGTGCTCTCCCAACCCGCTTTTACAATCGACTGCGCAAGGTACTCAATTACAAAGAACTGCTTGATTCCTAAGAATCTGCCTTGTTGACTTTCATAGTAAACACGTTCATTGTGTCACGTATAGATCATGGTGTGAATGCTCATGGGAAAATGGTATCTGATGGTACCTACTTAACTGCATTCACACTGTGAATAGGTACCTAATTTAACTGTTTCTATTCTGTTTCCTGGAACCCCAATCCTCGTTATATATAGACCACCACGTACCAATGTGTTTTCGAATTTCGAATTCATATGTACGTTTATTCGACGCTCTTACGGTGAAGGAAAACATCGTGAGGAAACCTGCATACTCCTGCGAAGAAATAGAAAAGGTTGTGTGTGAAGTCGACCAACTCGCACTGGGCCAGCGTGGTCAACTAAGGCCTAATCACTCTAAATCAGGGTACACTCGGGCCCCTTGATGATGAAACCTGTGTAAGTCTTCGATCGTTAGCGCCTGCTGTATTATCACTTTGGTATACATAGCAATTAAGTCAGATAGGAAAACAAAGATATAAAACTGAAAACTTACGTCAATGTCAATATTGATATGCTCTCCGTCCAGCAGCTCGATGCGCACGCGCCGGAGTCCCGCCCCGTTCCCAGGCATGTGCTCGCCGTCGTCGGAGGCCAGCCGACGCAGACTCTCGCGCATTATACCACCTGCGAACAAAACCGTGGGAAGATTAGTGCTCGATTAGTGCTTTCGCTTGGAGGTTAGGTGCTAGCTTTTACAATTTAACTAGTAAAGGATAATGCCGCGGAGTCCATAGGTACATTCCCGCCTAGTTCAAAAAATCATGTTTCAAAATGAAAACTGCTTTATTTCAAAGAAGACGTTAGGTCGACTTACTATCTCAAATATTTAGCGAATTTATATGTTTTAAAAACATTTTCCTTTAATTTAGAGAGGACGATAGAGGTGCTCAGAATTTGAAGTAAGGACGAACTGGGGTAAGGGGCTTTTGTTTTATTTTTGTTTTATTTGAATTTTATTTCGACTTTATATATTATTTCCTCGTAAGTGTCGTGCGTGCATAAAGAGGAAGAAATATTCATGATTTTTAGACAATATTTCGGGTACGATTTAGGCGCGGTGAGTAAAAGAAAATCGCGATCTCAAGCAAAATCCTTCTCGGAACTCCTCGGAAGCTCCTCGGTAATAGGAAAGTGGAAATAGGATAGGAAGTAGGAATAGGAAGGAATAGGAAAGTTTTTTTTGGAAAAAAAAAAGACGGTGTTATGAGGGTTGAGAAAAAAAAAAAAAAAAAAAAAAAAAAAATCATAAATAAAAAAAAAAAAATCATAAATAAAAAAAAAAAAAAAATGGAAAAAATCATAAATCAGACATTAAAAATAAATACTCGCGAGGTCTACAGCTCACAGAGCCACTAGATTAATTCTGTGCCACTAGTTTAATTCAGATTTCTTCCTCTGCTCATTAACGAAGATTATGTATTGATTGATTCTGCTCAAAAATGCCGTGAGTGAATGGCTTCGATTGGAGAAAAGTATGTTACGCAGTGGCGTATTTTTTTTTTGCTTGACTTGGCGGATGCACTCCTGACAGACTATAATAGTCTATAATAGTCTGTCATAAACTATAATAGTCTGTCAGGTCATAGTCTGTCTGTGCATCCGCCAAGTCAAGCAAAAAAAAAATACGCCACTGCGTAACATACTTTTCTCCAATCGAAGCCATTCACTCACGGCATTTTTGAGCAGAATCAATCAATACATAATCTTCGTTAATGAGCAGAGGAAGAAATCTGAAATTTTTGGTATATGTACTAAAATAGAGCTTTATCTTTTGCAGCTACAATCGCTGATAAGATAAGATATGATGAGATGAGATGAGACAAGATAAGATAAAAAAAAATGTCTTTATTCGAAGTAATATTTAACTAAATCATTTTTCGACGTCAAAGCAACGACAGTTGCGTTCGGAATTGCATGCAGTCGAGTGCACGATTATTGGTGCATCGCATTATCTTTAGTTGCTGCAACCGCTTTCACTCACTTCGCCCGTATAGGTTTGCGTATGCGCAGGTTTGTGGAAACCAATTTCTTTTTGCCTGAAAACAAGGGCGTCGTCAAATCAAAATCAAAATATATTTTTATTTGAATTAAGTTTCTTTTTTTTTGCAATAGGCTAATTGATTGATTTGATTGAAGATTTTCACAAATTTTTTTTTGACGTCAAAGCTAACAAATGCCAAGGACAAGGAAAGCTTGTTCATGGTTGGCACTTTTTCTACTAGTGTACGCTCGCTGTGGAGAAGAACGGTCGGATTCTTCGCTGCCTTCTCCTGCCTCCGCTGAGGTTGGCATTGTGTTGAGTCATGCCTTTTCGCTGTTGTGACTCACACATACGTATTAATTTTAGATATGATATTTTTTTTTACTTATTGTCACAGCAATACGAATAAATGTTTTTTTATTTCTTGTCTTCCAATTTTCTACTCCGATGAACTAGGGCCAAGTTGATATATAATAGAGGATGGGAAACGTATGAATTACTACTATATGTTCGCCCGCGGCTACGCTCACCTTGTGTATGTAAGACCCTTTCCCGTAAAATGTATCCGTTGTGTTAATCAAGGGTTCAAACTATCGTCATTCTAAATTTCATCCAAATCCGTTCAGTACTTTACGCCAGCCCGCGGCGACGCCCTTGGCTGAAACTGTAAATTGGATGATATTAGTTGGAATTTAACGCCACGTTCACGTCTAAAATCGGAAGCTAAAATTATTGTTACAATAGGGGATCGGACTGTTCACCATATTTTATGAATTATTTTTTCACCATATTTTATGAATTATTTTTAAAATATAGATTAGTAGCAGACGATTCGCGAAGAAAAAAACAGAATCGGTTGAAAAACGAATTTACAGTGACTTTTTAAAAGTTTAAATATGTCTATCTCTTTCAAAAACAATTTTTTGTATGGATATTATATGGCGTTAGTAACAAATGACGTCACAAGTGGGTATGTGCCTCTCTGTCTAATCTTGAATTTCAAACCTAACTCGGTCAATTTTAAAGATAGAGCAAAAATTATTTTAGTGTTCGGTAGCAGAAACTAAGAAGTTTGGGTTTACAATATAAAAAAAAAACTAGTCCGATCAGCCAACCCTAAAATGTTTTATTCTTAGCTTCATAGAAGCGTAAAACGAATATATTTGGAACGATTTTGCAATGTTGCGCTGTGTTAACAAAAGCTACAGTTAACTACGTATGTCGGTGATCTAGTGGCTAGGGCCGCTGTCTTCCGTCCGGTAGACGCGGTTTCAATCCCCACCACGTACCAATGTGCTTTTGAATTTCGAATTCATATGTACAGTGAAGGAAAACATCGTGATGAAACCCTGCGAAGAAATTCTAAGGTTGTGTGTGAAGTCGACCAACCCGCTGCCAGCGTGGTCGACTAAGGCCTAATCCCTCTAATTCAGTGTAGGCTCGAGCCCCTCGGCGGGGACGTATATGAGCTGTTGATGATGACTTTTTTATGTAGAGTTTTTTAATAAAAATGTGACTTGCGACCGTTGATGATGATAATGATATAAACTATGTAGAAACATTTGCGTTGTTAGTTTTTGCTGTTCTCAATACTTCAATTCCGTTTAGCTTTTATGCTCAATCTTGTTTACATTCTACGTCTGTTCTGTATGGGTTGTGTATGATATCCAGCTTTGAGTTATTTTTGAGCATTATCGGCGACCTCCACACTCGATAATGTAGCCGATCGATGGAAAACTATCGACAGTTTATCGATATTATCTGAGAGCTTAGGTCTTTTTCTTAGCGATTAGGCCTTAGTCGACCACGCTGGCCTAGTGCGGGTTGGTTGACTTCACACACAATCTTTGAATTTCATCGCAGGAGTGTGAGGTTTCATCACGATGTTTTTGTTTTGTTAAGAGCGTCGAATAAACGCACATAATGAATTCGAAATTCGAAAACACATTGGTACGTGGTGGGAATCGAACCCGTGTCTCCCGAGCGGAAGACAGTGGCCCTAACCACTAGACCACCGACGCTCTCGTCTATATTAATGCTTAGCTATAAATTACTATCGATAGTCTTATAGACATTTTGCAATTTTAAATGCAATTTTCATTTTAATATTTATTTTAACGATAATTTGAATCTAGGGTATTGAGTGAAACTATCGATAATTCGGCAACACTCAGCTTTCGACTCGACACTGTTTGAATTGATTTACATAGCTGTTAAACGTTTGTGCTGAAATTCTGATACTTAGAAGTCTATTTTACGCTTACAGTGCGTTTACGATTAAAATTTTAACTAGTGATTCTGTGAGCATATTTTTTTAATGGCTGATTTATGATTAATTTACGTTTTCAACCCTCATAAATTAGTATTTTTTTTTAATTTCCAAAAACTTACTCGAATTCTATTAGTTTATTGAACCTGCCCACAAAATTCAACTGTAGATGAGAACAAACAGATCGGCAGATGGACATACAAAATCAATTTTGGCCAAGCTGAAACGGTTATGTTTCGCTCGCTCGGTTAATAACTAATGTCGCGTTTTGTTTTTTAAAAATATATTATTATTTTTAATTTCACTTCTACTGTAATTTTTTACACACACCCTTATTCTTGTGTGAACAAAAAAATACTAATTCATTTAATGACAAAATGGATGGTAGTCTTCATGGGTTAACATTATTACAAAACATTATAGAAATATATATATATATTTTCATTTTTTTTGGTACTCTCATATAGGCAGCTAAATTTGTTAGGTATAATATATTATTTCAAAATGTTTCGTGATTTTAAATTCTTTTGGTGTGGCTGTTAAAGGCTAAGCCCATTTTGGTTGCTCCCCTTTCACGGTGTATAAGTCAGTCTCGGGAAACGTAGTGTGGGAAGCCCCCCTGCCAGGTGCACTGATGACTTGAGGAAGGTCGCTGGTGGTGGCTGGATGAGGAAAGCGGGTGATCGTGCGCTTTGGCGTGCCCGAGGGGAGACCTACGTCCAGCAGTGGACCGCAATAGGCTGATTGATTGATTGATACTTTTTAAGAAACAAAGTCTTATTTCCACAGGAAAAAAATTACACAATGCGAGCTACGTTCGGGTGGAAAGCTAGTAGTTAATATTAATATTAGAAGAGCTTTTCACGGTGTATATAGGTATTTATCTATTCATCCAGTGGCAAGTCTAAGCAAACAACTTCACAAGTCGTCAGTCGTCACGGTAGATCGGCTGAGCAACGGTTCCTTTCGCAGCATTATACAGAAACAGCTAGGGTTGCCAGCTCTTAAAACCGAAAAGCCGGACTGACCAGCCAGCTTAGCCGGACATTTGGGTAGTAAGACCCTTAATTTCTTCAAACGACAATGTTTAAAGTAAGAATTTTTTAAAGAAATGAATGTTACGTGGGGAAAAAGGTATTGAATTTGAATGTGGATGGATATGTTGGGAGAGGATGACCAAAGAGAAGATGGATGGATTGTGTAAAAGATGATATGTTCAGGAAGGATGTGAGTGTTGAAATGACGGCTGATAGGGATGAATGGAGAAAGAAAACATACTGCGCCGACCCCTAATGATGGGATAAGGGCAAGCGAATGATGATGAAGACTAGGCTTTTTTTTAATTTACCATCAAATTTTCTCAATTTAATCATCATCATTTCAGCCTGTTAAAGTCCACTGCTGAACATAGGCCTCTCCAATCGCACTCCAGCGCGACCAGTCCATAGCCACCTGCATTCAACGAGACCCAGCGATCCTCCAGGTCGTCGGTCCATCTCATAGGTGGCCGTCCCACACTGCGCTTGCCAGTACGTGGTCTCCATTCAAGGACTTTCTTGCCTCATCGGCCATCCGATCTTCGCGCTATGTGGCCTACCCATTGCCACTTCAGCTTGCTTATCCTACGGGCTATGTCAGCAAAAAGCCGGATATCGTCTAATTTGGCCGGACACGCAACCAAAAAGCCTGACTGTGTCCGGCTTTCTCCGGACGTCTGGCAACCCTAGATACAGCTCATCGGATATGGTCTGCCACTCCTATAAGATTACGCTTTCTGTGACTGTGACCATTGGATCATGTCGGGAGATAGATGAAATAGCATGTCCGACTCGTCGTCACACTAGCTTGTCACACCTGTGTAACAGCCTCCGCGGCCGAGTGGTCGAGAATTCGCCGCTCTTTACGGAGGTTCCGGGTTCGATTCCCAGACTTTCCCCAGTTTGGTGAGGACTTTGCACCTGCACCTGATTGTTTGAAAAGAAAGATGATACCCCTACCGAAGCGGTTACGTTTGGAAATAAATACAAATTAAATAATCACTTACACATACACATTTAAACTACTTTTTTACGAGTGTAAAATAAAGCGAATAAGAGACCACTTTTGGTAAAATCAACACACAACTAAAAAAATTAAAATAAATCATAAATTTCTTGCAAGAATTCCAGAATCCTTCAAGATAATGATGCGTCTGAGTTTCAAGATCACTGTAGATGGCGTGATAATTATTTTACAATACATTTGAATATGGACAAAATTATCATACTTGTGCTATAATTAGCGTTTATGTAGTACACATTATCGATAGTATTTTGTTTTACCGATATTTCCTTACTAGCGGTCCGCCCGAGGCTACGTTCGCGTTATGTAAGATTTTCCCGTGGGAATAAATCTTTCTCCCTACCCTTGATAAAATGTAATATGTGATCTTCGTTATTGGCTATGTATAATTTTAATGTTTCTTATTTAAGATATGTTTATGTGCTGTGAAGTGTCACTAATAATAAATAAATAAATAAATAAATAAGACTTTCCCGTAAAAAGTATCATATATGTTAATTCAGGTTACAAACTATCTCCATTCCAAATTTTATTCAAATCCGTTGAGTACTTTAAGCGTGAAGGCAGAACAAACATCCAAACATCCAAATATATTTTCACATTTACAATATTAGTTTGATTTGATTTGATGAACGAAGTGATTTAAATACTAAGTTAAGTATACTATTTAGATACCTGTTTTATATTTAGTCACGTTCATATCTTTAACGGGGTGAGTAGACCTTGTAACAAAAGCTGCTAACTGACAGCATCAATGGCAGATGCATGTATATCAGGATAGTTGAAATTATGCATTCATCAACATCATCAACATCAACGGCCCGTCACAGTCCACTGCTGGACTATGAGCCTCCTCCACTTAAGTGGAGGAGGCTCATAGTCCAGCAGTGGACTGTAACGGGCCGTTGATTTGATTTGGAATGTTATGTAATCGAATCGTCCATAATCCAAATTCGATGTTTGACAGCTCTTATTTACTGTCCATCTCCCGTCCCTCTTTATTTTTAGCGGGTGGAAAGGACAGACAGTACTTCCCGATTAGCCCCATTGTCTAAGTTGAAAGATTCAACTGGCAGATGTTCTTAATTCAAGCTATGTTCGTTTGTCACTGCTCCCAACCTAATCTAAAGATCTCTGGCTCAATTAGCTATCTTAGTTAATTCAGGCCACATTAACCTCTCATGATACGGCGTATTAACCTTACATGATACTGTCCTTAATTCTTGCAGACACGAAACGAATTTAAAAGTTGGGTCTGTCTGAGTAAGTTTTTAAAGATTTAGGTAATGGCCCAGAATTTAAATAAAATACAGCTGTCCTTTTCGTTATTATTACTAATAATGAGGTGATGAATTCAGATGAACGAATGATATTATTTTGAATGAATGATAACCTAAAATAAGGGTATTAAGTCGGATGTTTTTTTAGTTTGTAAGTATTTGACTATGTGTTAGCTGTTGGTTTTCCTGAAAATAAAAATAAAATAAATATTCCTATATAATATTTGAACACCGAATACGAGAATTCGGTTAGATACATTCTTCTTTTTTTCCTTCTATTCTTATTCTTAGTAGCAAGAATATTTTGCTACCAGAATAGTACATGCATTTATTTAAACCTCGTTTAGTTACCATCCCTTTTTGGCACAGGGTCGGGAGTTCGGATCCCTTCCATCCCGAGAAAACATTTATTTGCACTGTTTGTCCTATGTTTGTATTTATAAACCTTTTGATACCTACTCGCCTCTCGTACATGCTCTGAAGAACTAGGCATTTTTTTTATTTATTGTTTTAGGATTACCGACGAATGATGCACCTTTACAAATAATATTTTAAAGTGTTAAAGTGTTAGAGGTAACCACAACATACACAGATATCTATATAATTCTAAGTGGTTCTTAACAACAATAGTTCTATGTGGCAAATTAAGAGAAAATTACAAATAAAAAAGTATTTTTACATCTTATCCTATAAATAAGCAAGCATATTGTGCTTCAGTACTAAATAAAATATACCTGTATAAACACTATTGAGATCAAAATATATTGGGATCAGATAGTTGTGTCAGGAATATCTAGCATAATATTATTTTATTCTACATAATAATAATATGTTAGGGAATATTTTTTCGGTGAGAATCAGAGCCTTGTGGTAAATGTAACATTGCGTGCTATTTCGGAGGGAATCGGAGCTCTTTGTGGTTTCCGTAATATTCTGTGGTAACATTGGGTTTGTTGACACTTTCATAGACTAAAATGCAAGCTGAGTGGCGGTGTGTGTACCTACCTATTTAGGCATACCTATAGGTACACATCATCAACAGCTCATGTACGTCCCCACCGAGAGGCTCGAGCCTACACTGTATTAGGGCGATTGGGATTAGTCGACCACGCTGGCCCAGTGCGGGTTGGTCGACTTCACACACAACCCTCGAATTTATTCGCAGGAGTGAGCAGGTTTCTTCAATATCAACCGATTCTCGTGAAATTTTGTGAGCAGGTTCGATAAATTAACCGAATTTTTATGTCAGGTCGGTTTTGGGAAATTTATAAAAATGACGAAGTTATGAGGGTTGAAAACGTAAAAAAAACATAAATCAGGGGGCCGTTTCACGAAACTACAAGTTACAAATTACAAGTATAATTTGATGTACATTGCGTAGTCAACGAGGTAAAATGACAAGGGCTTTCAGTTTCGTCGAATTGGCTACGCAATGAATATCAATTTGTAACTTATTAACTACTAATAAATTGTTGCTTCGTGAAACGGGGCACAGCTATTTAAAAAAAAATACAGCTCACAGAGCCACTCCCTAGTATTAAATGGAATGTAATCTGTGGCCCTAGCGATAGCTAAGTTCTGCACACCCCTAGCAATCTAGCAACAACGACGTGATAATTTCGAACATTAATGTTTCGTCGACAACACGATTTCTGGCATTTCGGCATATTTTATACAGTTCACAGTTAGCTCTGAGAAACGTGTTTGAGAGAAAGGAATTTCGATGTTTTTTTTAGTCTTATAAGTAATGTTTCCAGTCGAGTGGACAACGTAAAACTAAAGAGTAGTATAAAAAATAGGCTAGGTTGACTTGTAGCTAATTCACTTTTGCGCGTTTTCCGTGTTTCGAAACTGCAACTGAACGAAAGGCAACTCCGTCCGTGTATAAAATTGTTGTAATTAAGTAGTAAGGAAGTAACGAAGGTCTGCTTGTTAATTGAACTAAAAAATAGAGGGCGAGTTAAGTTTATAATGGAGGGAAGTCAAAAGAAACCTATCAAGTTTAGTTTAGTAATTAAACTCCTAATGTGGAGACACAACTTTACTCAATACTGTATATTTTTAAAAGGAAAAAGGCGGCAAGCAAGAGTATCCCGGCGGGTGGCGACAAGCAAGCGGCAGGCCTACCACTTTTTTTCTGTAGCTAAGTGTTATTTTAAAGATTGTGAATAGTGAGTGAGAAGGAAACAGATTCCAATAAGAATAAGTAATAAAGCTGCGTGCGGTCGACGTCCTTTGCCTCCTCCAAGTTTGCCGAACTATCTTACTGAACTATTAACGTACTTAATTAAACACCTACCTTTGTAGTTATTGTTTGATCCTGGGACGATTTATCACCTCTTAATCCTGGCACAATGTAGCTTTTTAAAAATAATTTATAACAAAAAACTTTTATTTGAATTTCGAATAAAGCGCACCATGCATTTTTTTTTTTTAATTAACTCGTAAGGCTAGCTATGCACTGTAATTTTGTAATCGATCTGTAAGTTGATATTTATTATTTTGAGGAATCGTGCGCGCAGACAATCCACAATGCGCGCGCTCTCCTGTGGAACGCTCACAAACTAGTTTGGCGGGTTCATTCTTCGGTGCATTCATTCACTGGTGCCAGAAGGAGATAGCTGATTATTTCTTTTTGTTTGAACGGGGAGAGTGTTGAAGTTGGATGAATATGATAATGATTCACCCGTAGGAATGCAATTAGTATTCCGGCCGTATCGGTTGGATGGACGAAATTATTACGCTTGTGCCTGCATTTGACATAACAATGTAAAATATAAAATAATAAGGTAGAGCTTCATACTTACTTAATAGGCAAACATTTTATAATAGAGAATCCCTACCTTCCTTTGCGGTCTATGCATCTAATGTATTTAAATTTTATTATGTAGGCATTTAGTTAGTGTTAGTTTGGTGTTAGTAAATAAAGCAGAAAGATAGAACAAACAAACAGTCTAATAAAATATAGCGAGACGATTTATTTCAGACTTAGTAGAGTCACAGGTTGAGTTTGACTTGCAATTTCTTGGCGAATAGCTCACACTCACTCATAGCTTCTACAAAATTATGGACTCGTAATTTCCTCCAAGAATCTACCAAAGATTCGTTAGCGTCACGTGTTTTGTTACTCTGAGGGAGGACTCTTACAAAATTTTAAAATTTGGCGCGCATTTGTGAAGATAGGATCGTTCGAATCCGACAAACTAGAATGAAGGATAAAATACTTATAAAAGATAATTATAAGAATTAACTTGCAAAAATAGCAAATTGATTAAATTATTCATAAAAATAAAACAAAAAAAAATTCGTTTAGTTTTATATCTATAAAATTATTAAAATATTTACAAAATAATTCGATTGTTCCCGAGTGTTTATAGGTTTCTGAGTACATTTTCCTTCGGCAGCCAGGTTGACATTGACATTTAAACATAACCTAAAAAAAAAACCACCTTGCTGGCTGTGTGTTTATCTTGGTGTTTATAGATTATTGATTTCGTCGTTTTTTTTATCTACAAGAGTTCCGGAACCCTCCCAAAATGAGCGAAGAAACCTCAGAACCGACGGAGACCAATCCTAACAAGAAGAGGTCGCGTAAGAAACGCAAGAACTTTCTCATAAATGCCAAGAAATATGCAAAGAAAGGGCAAATGGGGCGAGGGGCTCAGATTCCCGAAGAATTGTACCAGTATTTCGTCGGTATACTGGATGCCATCAAGCAGGGCATTGAGGATGAAGACGAAAGACGTGAGTATCAGGAAGAAACCAGTTTGATTCGCTTTTGACGGTAAAAATATTGGTAACAAAACATGTGTTTATTTTAGGTTATTCTAATGTTGTTGGTATGTTTATGTGATTTACTATCCTCTCCGACACGTGACATTGGCGGAATTGTGAATACACAAAAGCCACGAAAAAAAAAAAAGGTCGTACCAAATTAAAATGACGGAAACAATAGTTCATATTCAATTGCTTTGCCGCAGTAGTGTCGCGCTACTACATTTAAAATTTTACAGTTAAAAAAAATTATTATTTAGATACCTATGTGAGAGAAGTAAAAATGTACTTCATTTGATTACACTCACAAAATTTACCATGATTTTGGTAGAAGGGATCGGGCAAAATATGTCCCAATGACCACTGCAACCCGAGAAGGATCTATTATTTGTTTACCATATTCAAATGTCACTTATTCAACTTTTCAGAAGCTTTAGTCAACAACGTCCTTGAGCGCACAAAAGAGAATGAGCTAGATATTATCGGAAATCAGTTGGGCTGCCGTGTGATTGAAATCCTTCTCCCATACAGCACTGCAGAGAGCCTAGAACGATTCATGGACATCCTCTCACCAGAACTACGGCCAATGTGCTCCGATTACTTTGCCAGTCATGTAGTAGAAACGGTTCTCCGGGTGTCTTGTGATCGAGCAACATTACATTTGCAGACAGAAGAAAATCTTGCAAAAGACAATCTGGAGTCCGAGGACGAAGCTCCCGAAAAGAAACGTAAGAAACGGAATTCTGAAAGTGAGCTACCAAAACCTAAGTTAGGGCTGCCAGAAAATAAATATTCTGATGAACACATGCAAAAGTGCTACGAGTTTACATTAAAAATTAGCAAGTATGCACTAAATAACTTGGAGGATTTTGTGTGGGATCAGTGCGCTAATCATATATTACGCAGTGCTCTGAAATGTCTCAGCGGAATAATTTTGCTGCCTGGAGAGCCACCGAAGACAACTTTATTCAAACTTCCGCTTAAAAATAGTAAAGGTTTGCCTCCAGACAAATATGCTAAAATGATTTACAAGATAGTTCCAGACGAATTTAAAGAGTTGGTCAAAGAATTTGCACACAGATTATCATCTTGGCCCCAATACAAAGATTTACCGTATCAAAATATAACCTCTGGACTACTGCAAGTATTGTTATATGCTGTTAAAAATGTTGATAAACATTTGACAAGAGATTTGATAAAGAAACTTTTGGATGAGAGTTTTGCTCCAGAAGGCTGGGTTAATAACCAAGAAGATGAGAAAAAAGATGACAAAATGGATGTTGATAATGCAAATGAAAACACAAATAGTGATGGCAAAAACATTGATATAGTGAAAGCAAATTTGCCTCCAGTTTTTCGGTCAGAATCTGCTGTTCGGTAAGTTTGTTTTTAACATGATTTTACTTATATTTTTAGAATAGAATAGAAGCTTTATTTGCACTAAATGTGGTTTTTTACAAAGTTGTTACATTTTGTTAGTATCACACACTTAACCAGTAAATTACTTGGTATGGAAAAATGAATCAAGTAAATTTTATTTATAAAAATTAGAATTATAAACAATGATTGCATGCATGTCATTTATGAATAATTATTAACGTCAATCTTAACCTAAGTCTCCTTCGTTTTTGTCGTACATTTTAATCAAACTAACCCTCTTTAATTGTCCAAACCTGTTTCCAAACATGTTTTGCTTGTTGCTATGTCCAAACTGCATCACACATCAAAATGAGCATTTATTTACACAAATAAATTTCTACAGTTTATCAAGACTTTGTTATATTATTATTCTATCTAATCTGCAAAAAGACATGCCATCATACCTTTCTCTGACTGTTGCAGATTGCTAGAAGCAGCCCTGTATGTGGCCAAGAAGAAGACATATACTCAGATATATGCTCGCTGCTTCATCAACCGCCTGGGCCAGCTCGCCACACTTCCCATGCTGAATTACACTGTGCAGAGGCTCTTCGACAATTGTCAGATCAAAGAAGAGGTGAGAAGGAGCTTCTAGGGTTATTGTAGCGCGCCTAGGATGCGTGGTACGCTGTAAGACTGCGGCGCGGCTTATCTATTTCGATATTCCCAAGTTGGTCCAAAGGCCAGTTGCCAGGTGGACTGATGACCTGAAGAAGGTCGCTGGTGGTGGCTGGATGAGAAAAGTGGGTGATCGTGCACTTTGGCGTGCCCAAGGGGAGGCACACGCCCAGCTGTGGACTGCAATAGGCTGATTGATTGATTGATTGAAGTTGACCCTTTAACTGCGGGGTGGAGTGGATTGGCGGAGAGCGGCGGGTGGGCGGTACATTGGTACTATTTCTTTGACCAAGTTACAGTATATCTTCTATTTTTTTAATGTGTGTTGCGACGTCACTTTTACTCTTTTATCCCAACCAATAACTTGTCTCTTATGCCCATTTTCACCAACTACCCCTAAACTGTTCCTTAACTAAGTATCACTTATTCAAAGGAGTACCTTAAACCATCCCTTAACTTAAATTCGGTTTCATCGTCGTATTCGTCCCTTATGTAAGGGCTACTTAGTTAAGTGACGTTTAGTGATGAGCTGCATCTGTTATGCCCCGGAACAACATTAGTATTTTGGTTATTTACCGTTTAATTACCATTTCATAAACGTTTAAATACCTTAAAAGAATAAAGAATGCCTAATTACTTCAAATTAAATAAAAATATATTTACTTATCATTGTTATTGATATTATGAAGTAAAGGGCTGTATGGAAAATAATCCTTGACCTTCAACTATGGTTTTTAAATTTTGACAAGCAGGCGGACGGCGGAAGTCGGAACCCTCACTTTTTTGCGTTGGTTGGTTGGTAGGTAGGAAAATAGGTAATAGGTAGTACAGATACCTACACTTACCTGTCATCAGGAAATTCCAAAATCTTTCCCCTTTTACTAATATATAAACACTGTAGTATGTTTTGAAAATCTGTACCTATCTTGTGAAAAGGTCCAAGTCATCATATTTCTAAAAAAAAATTTGGTCGTTCGCGAAATAATTTAGGCCGCCGCCGCCGTATTGATAATACATTAAAAATATCTTCCTCAGTTTCAATATCTTCTAAAGTATCCAAAAACTTGAACTGTAGTTTTACGAGCGAAAGCGTAGAGAGTAGAGAAAGGTCGGATGCATACTGTCCCAAGATACTGTCCCTTAGTTAGGGGCGGGTTTATGATCCCGCTATTCGACCCCGTAAGTTTAAGTGACTCCTTTAGGCCTTAAGTGACACTTAAATGTTGGTGAAAACCAAATTCGCCCTAAATGTTACTTAAAATGAATTTAGGGATTGTTGGTGAAAATGGGCATTAATGTCTTGTAAATTGGTGCAACTAACAGTTATCATCCTCCATTCCAAGTTGGTCATTGCACTTTTTCATCATCATCATCGTGTGGGTTGTTAGGTCGACAACTGACCTCACAAACCCTGGTGTCAGAGTTGTAGAGCCGCCAAAGGTAACGATCAGATAGTAGCCGGGACCAACGGCTTAACATGCCTTCCGAAGCATGGAATCATCTTTCTTTTCGGACAATCAGGTAATTCAGCCTGCAATGTCCTAACCAAACTGGGGAAAGTCTCACAAAGAGATTTTTGCTTGACAGTGTCCCCACCGGGAATCGACCTCGGAACCTCCGTAATGGGCGTCGAAATCTTGAGGCTTTCTGAAACTGTAAACAAATAAATTACTGTTAATTTCTTCCACAGCTGGAGCCTATGTTCGACGAACTATCGGACAAGTTCAGTGACCTCTTGGCAAGCGGCAACACTGGGGTTCTAGTGGCCGTTGCCAAGGCGTGTCTGAGGGTGCAAGCGAGACAGGCGCAGTTCATCACTGTACGTAACAATACATTATTATTTATTTATTTATTTATAGCTCATTTCCAGGTTTAAAAAATACATTTATTTTTGTAAAAAAAGAATCACACCTTCCCTGGATTGTCTTTTCCGACATTTAAGCCTCCTCCAGGGCTTTCCAACTATCTCTGTCACTTGCCCTTCTTGTCCACGTCTTCCCTGCCTCCTATTTTATCTCGTCTTCCCATCTCCTTATTTGTCTCCCTCTCTTCCTTTTTCCTTCTCTTGGGTACCATGGTGTTATTCTCTCCGTCCATTTATCCTTGTTTTCTCTAATCATGTGACCTGTCCATTTCCATTTCAGTTTTCGTATAGTTGTAGTGATCCTCATTACTTTTGTTCTTTTCCTAATTTTTGTTAGTCTTATTCTGTCTTTTAGTTTTAGGTTTAACAATTCATTATTATTTATCAATTTATTAAATAAAAAATATACATTATGGCAATTTTAAGGTACTATACTAATGCTTTTAGAGAAGATTTTTGTTAAAGAAACTTCTTACGTACTATTTCGACGAGGAGGCCTAGAAAACGATGGCGAGATGACCTGGACATATTCAAGGAGTGGAGTGAAGTGGCCTTGGATCGAGATCAGTGGAGAGATAAAGGGGAGGCTTTTGCCCAGCAGTGGGACGAATAAAGCTACCTAAAAAAAAATAACTTAGCATAACTATGATATTTCTTCGTTGTACGTAACAACACGTCCTCAATGTACCTAACAATAGGTCTTTGTTTGTCACATACAGTGAAGATCTTTTTATTATAACGATATATTTTTATTACTTATTAGTTTATAACTATCCACCACCTTGTTACAGAAACTGGAAGCAGTTTTCAAGTGTTCTGAGCAAGCCAATCAGAAGTACTTCTCAATTTGCTGCCTCCGTCTGCTGCCGCTGGACCGGCTTGACGTCGGCAAGCTTGATAAGGAGTACTTCATCAACATTCATGGCTCTGTTGTACTACAGACGATACTTGACTTCCAGGTATTTATTTTATACCGCCATCTATATATAGGGTGTAAATTAATTAGCGCACAATATTTTAACGGAGGAACCTACCCATGAAACTGAATAATTTTCCCCAAGGAACGTAGGCTGGAATATAAAAAAAAAACTGAACAGAAAAAAACACGACATATCTATCAATTAGAAAATTTTACCATTTCTGTGCGTAATCGCTACGCTCGCACCAGTCGCACCCGCCCTGATTTTGAGCATTAGTTAATTCTAGTTTTAACAAAGGCATGTAGTAAAAACTAGTTCTAACTAGGGAAAACGCGTTCTAACGAAAAACTGGTTTTAGCTGTGACACATATAAATAAATAATTTAAAAGGAAAATTATCAAAATGTACTTATTGTACTTGTATTAGAACTTACATACTTTCAATGAAGTTTTAACAGTCCAAAACAGTAAGCTAAGTGGTATTGGGCCACTACGGCACCACAGATATAGATAGGCTAGATAACGCAAGTACCACGATTTGTACGAGACCAAGCGTGACAACTTTTTATTACCTGCTGTGACGTCACACTCGTAATTTAGTGATGGGAAATCCAAACCGACAGTTCGATTCGACAGTTCATTACCACGCAACGAGGCATTTTTTTTATTTTATGCGGACGTCTGAACACTACGACAGCGGCGATAAGCGGCGGCCAACTACGACCGCTCGTCGGAGTTCTGGTGGAGTTTTGGCACGCGAGGTAGATACATTTGCGTCATCTAGCCTATCTATATCTGTGTACGGCACCCTACTCTTTGCGTGACATGCACTTGGCCGTTTTTTTAAAGTTTTTTTTTGTTATTTGATACAATCATCATCAACGGCCCGTTACAGTCCACTGCTGGCCTATAAGCCTCCTCCACTCCGCGTGTTTGGTTTTGCCATAATCTCCACGCTTGGCAGGCGGGTTGGAGATCGCAGATTAAAAGGTTACTGTATCAGAGAGCGCTGCTGCCCGTTCCCTGTTCAATGTGTAGTCCCTAAGTCGCCTCTTACGACACCCACGGGAAGAGTAGGGGTTGGTGACAAATGTATTCTACTCTGCCGTCACCACACGGCACTTTGTAATATTTCCTTAGATTATTCCGTATATTTCCGTCCCCAGCGCCCAGCCAAAGCGGTGCAAGGTCTTCTGGAGCTGACTCCGGATGAGCTGGTGATCATACTGAGCGATGCGAAGGGATGCCACGTGGCTGATGCGCTTTGCAAGGGACAATGCGTCGGGGTCAAAGCGAGGGACAAACTTGTTTGGAAACTGAAGGTATGATAACATACTGGGCCCTGTTTCACGAAGCAACAAGTTACAATAGGGGATCGGACTGTTCACCATATTTTATGAATTATATTTATAATATAAATTAGTAGCAGACGATTCGCGAAGAAAAAAACAGAATCGGTTGAAAAACTAATTTACAGTGATTTTTTGAACGATTTTTTGTATGGAGATTATATGGCGTTACTAACAAATGACGTCACAAGTGGGTATGCGCCTCTCTCTCTAATCTTGAATTTCAAACCTTTATAACTCGGTCAATTTTAAAGATAGAGCAAGTTCGATAGCACAAACCAAGAAGTTTGGATTTATAAAATAAAATAAAAGTAGTCCGATCCCCTATTTGATATTAATTGCGTAGCCTTCTTCTTCTTTCGTGTCGGCAAGAACACGGGCTAAATCATACTTGCCCAGAAAGCGGCTACCGTGGTAGCCCTCTGGTTACTGACAAGTAAGTCCTCACGCGAGCCGGTGGTCGGGCACGCGGGACAGTTAGTGAGGTGTAGCATGGTTTGCAAGGGTTCTCCACATTCACAGCTGGCGTCTGCGCTACTTGAGTACCCCCACCGACACAGGTTATCTTTGCTTCGGCCAACCTGGGTCCTCAGCCTATTTAGACTTCTCCAGGTTGGCCAAGGTTCCTTTTAGCCTGGGGGCAGATTTTCGTTGGGGGGGTACAGTGAATGTGTAGCCAATTCGCTTAAACTGTAAGCCTTTATCGTTTTATCTCATTGTCTACGCAATGTACATCAAATTGTACTTGTAATTTGTAACTTGTAGCTTCGTGAAACGGCCCCCTGGTAGCGATTCACTCAGTCACGCTCTAATCCTTAATTTAAGTTCGTCAGTCCTTTTCACCTTTTAAAGATTAAAATCTTTTTCACATCCAGCCATCTATAAAAAAAACCGGATTTTTTCCAAAGACAACCATGTTGATATCTTAATTCGTTAAAGAGATATGAATTGCATAAAGCAGACAACATCATCCAAAGGATCGTAAAATATTGTAAGAAGCATTTTAGGTACAAAGGTGTTATCTCCTCTAAATTCACGAAATGCATATTGCAAAAAGTGACCAACTCGATGGTAAATAGAAGAGCGTCGGTGGTCTAGTGGCTAAGGCCTTAGGGTTCGATCCCCACCACGTACCAATGTGTTTTCGAATTCATATGTACGTTTATTCGACGCTCTTACGGTGAAGGAAAACATCGCGATGAAACCTGCACACTCCTGCGAAGAAATTCAAAGGTTACATATGAAGTCGACCAACCTGCACTGGGCCAGCGTGGTCGACTAAGTCCTAATCGCCCTAATTCAGGGTAGGCTCGAGCCCCTCGGTGGGGACGTATATAAGCTGTTGAGGAAAATTATTGTAAGGTTTACATTTTAGTTATATGAATGATTGAATTAGTGAAAAGCGCCACCTATCTTCACCCCCCGTTACTAACAAGTCTCTTCCCCCACAGGGCTACTACCAAAAGCTGGCTCTTTCCCAATACGGCTCCCGCGCCTTCGAGCAGGTCTTCCAGGCGAGCTCTCCCGAACAAAGGATCAAGATAATGACAGAGTTATCCGATAAAAGCAATTTGCTCAATAGCACGCAGTACGGACGTTTGATCGCCTCGAAACTAGAGGTCGCCACTTTCAAACTGTCGCAGAAGAATTGGGAGGAGAGTTGGAAGAAGAAAAATAAATGAATTGTGGATTACTTTTGTGTGTTTTGTTTTGAGCTCGGAAATTCTCAGTCTCTATAATATCAATTCTTATACCCGGGTTTACTATAGGATGCGCTCTGACAGATTAAAATTTTAAAAACTTTTTAATATACTCACCGGCACATCTAACCGCCCACCCTTGTATTTCGAGTTAATTTTAAACTACGCTTATTGTTATACATTACAACAGATTTATTGATAATTTTACGATAAATTAAACACACTTAAATAAACGTTAAATTAACTACTTTTTAACTAACATCAGCTGTAACTAATAGAGTTATAAAGAATCACGAATATTCCCTGAAATGAAGGGTGGGCGGTTAGATGTGCCGGTGAGTGTATTATTTCGTTTATTTATTTATTAAGTAAAATTACTGTATAATGATAAATTAAGAGGTAAAAGTTACTTTATTTTTTATTTTTAGCTATTATGGTTTTTAAACTGAATATTATATAAAAAAAGTTATTAACGTCGTATGAAGAATTTTGAAGCTGTCAGAGCTCATCCTATAGTAGCCCGGGGATAACACACAATAACAGTGTGCACAAAGACGTTATTATTTATTACTACGCTACGCTCGCGTTATGTAAGACTTTCCCGTGGGAATAAGACTTTCTCGTAAAAAGTATCCTATGTGTTAATCCAGGTTACAATCTATCTCCATTCCAAATTTCATCCAAATCCGTTGAGTACTTTAAGCGTGAAGGCGGAACAAACATCTAAACATCCAAATATTTTCACATTTATAAATTATTAGTGTGATTAATTTTAAAACCACTAACGCCATCTATGTCGCATAATTATGATAACGATTAAACATAACATTCAAAATTTGTATAGGGCGCAGTTTTCTCATCCTTATTCTAAAGCGGGCGACGCCATAATATAATCCTCTGTGGAGAAGAATCTTCCAATAAAGACCCTTATAGTTGGGTTACTGTAGGATGAGCTCTACAGATTAAAAATTTAAAAACTTTTTAATATTATTTCGTTTATTTATTTATTTTTTAAGTAAAATTACATATTGTTTAATGATAAAATAAGAGGTGAAGTTACTTTATTTTTAATTATTAGCTATTATGGTTTTTAAACTGAATATTATAAAAAAAGTTGTTAACGTTGTATGAAGAATTTTGAAGCTGTCAGATCTCATCCTATAATAACCCAAGTATAGTCTAACTTTGTCTAACACCCTATTTATAATCACCTAAATTGCCACTAGAGCTCGGCTCCCAGTTCTAGTGTCCGTCAGAGGCATACAGCCGTCGAGTGCCTCAATTACAGATGTGTCATATTGGACCGAGTGCTTACTCGGACCCAGAGGACGGACATGAACATGCCTCTTGAATCGTCTGGGATTATTTACACCAGGCTATTTGACCAAGCCTATAGTTCGTAAAATATAGCATGAGATGAGCTCTAAGACAGCAGGTAACAAATTAAAATATTAATTGCGTGCGAAATCCCATTCCCCAGACGGAGAAAATGTAAGAATCTATCACAGAGCTAGTAAGCAAATACTTACATGTATTTAAAAGAGTTTGCGAACTCGATTATGGATTAAGATTCCCTGTTCAATATGTAGTCCCTAAGTCGCCTCTTACGACACCCACGGGAAGAGTAGGGGTTGGTGACAAATGTATTCTACTCTGCCGTCACCACACGGCGTAGCTAGATTCGTTGGACGTCAAAAATTAATTTGTAGATATTACTTAAAAAGAAAGCAAATCATTCTACATCAACTCTCATATTACCGTCCCCTCCACATTGGGTTAGCGAAGTCAATCAAGGCCTCATCATCCTAATACATCCTAGTTCATGGTAGGCTCGAGCCCCTTGGTGGGGATGTATATGAGCTGTTGAAGTGGAATGATTTGCTTTTGATAAACGTACGTGCATGTACATTTGAAACTCGAAAACACATTGGAACTTTGAAGGGGTCGAACCCACGTCTCCCAGACGGGAGGCAGTGGCCCTAGCCACCACATTACTGAGTCTCTTTACATAACACTATCTACTTAGTGGAATATCTCGCCAAATTAGCCTCATGTAAATGCAGCATAACTGTCACAAAGATCGGAACAGAAACGGATATAGAGGTATTGAAGCTGCAATCGAATCTGGATAAGCACCTTCGTCCAGCTTGTAATTACAGATGCGTCCCTGCCCTGGACAGACAGACAGATATGGCACTCTTTAATAGTCGATATCATGTCTACAGTCTACATATAATGGTCAATTCGTTGTCGCCAACAAACTATTCGTGAGAGTGTCGGTGGTCTAGTGGCACTGGGGCCGCTGCCTCCGAGAGATGCGGGTTCGATCCCCACAACGTACCAATGTGTTTTCTAATTTCGAATTCATATGTAAGTTTATTCGACGCTCTTACGGTGAAGGAAAACATCGTGATGAAACCTGCACACTCCTGCGAAGAAATTCAAAGGTTGCGTGTGAAATCGACCAACCCGCACTCGGCCTAATTGCCCTAATAGGGGATCGGACTACGTTTTTTAAAATTTATAGTTCCAAACTTCTTAGTTTCTGCTATCGAATAAGTACTAAAATAATTTTTGCTCTATATTTAAAATTGATTGAGTTATAAAGGTTTGAAATTCAAGATTAGACAGAGAGGCACGAACATACCCACTTGTGACGTCATTTGTTAGAAACGCCATAATAATCTCCATACAAAAAATCGTTTTTGAAAGATACAGACATATTATTGAAACTTTAAAAAATTACTGTAAATTCGTTTTTCAACCGATTCTGTTTTTTTCTGCGCGAATCGTCTGCTACTAATCTGTATTTTAAAAATAATTCATAAAATATGGTAAATTTAGGAACAGTCCAGTCCGAAGCTACGAACCTTATTTTCAAAATGGCGATTACACTTCTACGCGTTTGTTCTCTCTTGCTTGTTGTAATTCGAATTAGGTTTCAAAAACTTATGATAGAGCCAGGTTTCAACGGCTTAACGTGCATTCTAAAGCCCAGAATCCCAGCGATTTGACGGACCATTATATGGAGCACGAGTAGTCCTATGATTGGATTGGTACTTCACCGCGCCCGACCCCAGAAGTGACGTCACTTTTGAAGCATGACGTCATAAATGGCGAGTGGTGGAAACTAGGGGTGACATTTACAACGTGTTATCTAAGGGTCGGGCCTATCGACGGCGATCGACGGTTTGCCTATACAAAACGCGCGCGAAGTATGGAAATCCTTTTTCATTACTCATACTCTGAAAGTAGTTCGGAAGTTGCCTGAGGAGCGGATTGAAGGTAATACTTTTCAGCCTGGAGGGAGAATCACTTTCAACTGACAGCTATCATTCATTCATTCATTCATTTTCATTCATTCTGGCAAATTATAAAAAAAAACTGGTTCTAATTTCACATTTCTATTGAACTATGTTCCTCTTTCTATACAGCCACTCAATTACAACGTAATGTTAAATTGAAATAACATGAAGTTAAGTATTAATTAAAGAATATATACTTTTTAAATGACTTTATTATAATTAACTTTCAACTATTTCTTCAAAATAAAATAGATTTCCGCAAAATATTTAATATTTTTCAATGATGGAAATTAAAAATAATGGCTCAAAAGCTGGCCGGCACGGCCACAGCAAAAAATAGACGGGACGGCAATAATCCGATTATCATTTGTTTCTCGAGTTGTAGGGTTTTGTTTACAATGAGTTCATCTGATTCAGATATGGAAGTCACTCATTTTTTATTTAGCTAATTCGTGTTTTTATTCTTACTTTCCTTGTATTCATAATGAAAAGCACAGTGTTTACCTCTGGTTAAAGACTTATTTAGTGCCGAATGATGTCGCGGCGAACGAGATGTTTTTTTCTCGCAACTTCGTAATTGTTATACAAGCTGTTGTTACCTGTGAAGACCTGTAATTGGCTCTCTGTTTTTAAGTCCAATGTCTATTTAATTATTTGTAGCTGTTGGTTTTCCAATAAAAATAAAAAATAAAATAAATGACTTCGGGGCCATTGTAGCCTGCGTGGCCGAGCGGTAGAACTTTAGGGCCCATATGTTTTTCAAATTTCGAATTTCGAATCCCCCCGTAGTCAAACAAAAATTACCTTTTGAGATTATCGTCAGTTTTGTTAGGGCATTGTAGCACAAAGTAGGTAAAGCGGCACGGGGCCCCAGAAATAACCCATTTTATTTTGTGATTGTAGGCTGAATCACCTGATAAGATGAATCCGCACTTCAAAAGGCCCAACCTGGCTATTATCTACGGAAACATTCGTTACAACATACCTATTTGTGAGGTCGGTCGTTAACCTTACTTCCTGACCGCAGAAAAAGACTCGACTAGACCGGTAAAAGGAAACCACCACCGTAATCACACTTCACACCAATATCATAATACGAAAATATATTTGGATGTTTGTTCCGTCAACGGATTTGGAATGGGGATAGTTTGTAACATGGATTAACACGTAATATGGGAAAAAGTAGTATTCCCACGGGAAAATCTTGTACAACGCGAGATTAGCTGCGCGCGGGCCGCTAGTATATCTTACAAATCGACCGTGTGTCACCAAAACGTTCGGTAATTTACTCATAAGGAACTCAAATAACAAATAATATCAGCTTACTCTATTATTTTAATTCAAAAGTATTGAATCATCGGCGCAACAAAGCCCGGCGGCGGCGGCGGTTCGCGGATATCAAAACTAGTTTGTTTTTTGGCCACAGAGTAAGAACAACAGATCAGAAAACATCATCAATATTGTGGAACAAACTTCAGAGCCCTCTGATGATGTCATCTTGTTGTGACGTCATATCTCAATTTAGGTAAGGTGTACAAAAAAGGTGTAAGACAAGTAGGTGTCACTCTTATATATTTAAGTTAAGGGACCTTCCGAAATCATCCGTATATCCCGCGCCCGTCTTATGTCTGACCATGTTGTCAGTTGCTAGTCAATACCAGTAAAGAATTTGAGATAGCAGGTTATTTTAAAAACTAAATTTCAGATAAAGAGCACAATTTTGAAAGTTAAGGTGCAGCATGCATTTGCAGCCCAAACATCAATTGTTCGTCTTCTGTCGTGTTTTTCTTGAAACATAACAAATTTTGAGTTTTACACCCCCCCAAGTTGTCCCAAGGAAGGGGCTGATTACTCACAACACAGGGTATCCTAGTGTGAGAATCAGTGTGCATTGTACTGAATTGAAGATGCTTAGTTGAATAAATACTTTTTACTTTACTTACTTTAAAAAACACATTCTAAAATCTAAATATGCATTGGCTATTTACGGGAAAGTGTTATTCCGGTCGGTCGATCGTTATTTCGGTTCGATTTCTCCGCAAATATTTTTTCTTCTAAGAAGAAGAAGAAGACTAATTAGAAGACTAATCTTAAAAGCTGCACTCTTTTCGGTGAAGTCTCCTCCATTCTCCTCTGCTCTTCGCATTCTCCTTGACCTCCTGATACGACACAACATTTACTTTTTCCTATAATAGTTGAACTATAAATGATATCCAACGCAGAATATCGAGACAAATATGAATTAATATGATCGTGCCATTCCGAAAGTTAAGACAGTCAGATCAGAACTAAGGAATAAATAAGTGAACGCCGCCGTTCGAGAAAACGCGGGAAATGGCTGTTCAATTCCGAAACTGACAACTACGCCTACTGTATTTCCTGCTCTATGTCACGGTGAATCATTAAAATGAGTGCAGTGAAACCAGTTTGAGGTAAATAAACATTGTAGTGGCACAGTATTAAATATACTGTGGCTCAGGTCATGACCAGTCGTGATGAGGCAGTCCTTGCTTCACTCCCAGTCAGTGTGGTCACTCTTTAATAAGTTGTTGATGAGCTAACTTGTTCAAATATAACTCTGACCTGCTGTTGTACTGTTTATAGTTCTGTACTATAAAAAAATACGTATTAGAATATTTGTGTGAAGCACCAAGTGAGAAATATGCGTGTTTTCGTGAGTATTGTTTTAAGTAATTGAAAATTATTATTTTTTACGGAAATTAACTCCGCAGTTGCGTGTATGAATTATAGGTAGACTCTACTTTATGTTTATGTTTTTCTTATGTCCGCTGTAAAACAATCTCCTATTTTTTTTTTTCAACTTAAAAGACGGAAGAACTTAAATTAAGGATGAGCCCGAATTCTATTTACCCATTAAGTATTGCTGATTCC
The DNA here is from genome assembly GCA_951230895.1 of Carpatolechia fugitivella. Taxonomy (NCBI): domain Eukaryota; kingdom Metazoa; phylum Arthropoda; class Insecta; order Lepidoptera; family Gelechiidae; genus Carpatolechia; species Carpatolechia fugitivella. The sequence goes on from OX579665.1 coordinate 12,080,070, forward strand.
AGTTGATACTAACCTTGTTCGCGCTGGTGGGTCTGTGCATCTCATCGCCCATAAACCCTCAGAGGCAGCTGGTCAATCGACCGACCAGGGATCAGATATTCAGAGGCGCTCGATCTTCACAAGTCAAAGGTCATGGCGTCATATTTGTTAAAGGTAATTGCGTGGTTTTATTTAAAATGTTAAGTCCGTCAGTTTTTTTCCGTCAGGCGCTTTCGCAACGTTCAATAAGTCTCCGTGGTTAAATTTTATTAAAAAATTTCAAAGTTTACTATGTGGAGTGATTATAAGTTTAATCGATAGTTTGAGTCTCAATTCATACGCAGTATCGTTTGTGAAGTGATTGAAACCGTATAAATATGAAAAATTCCATAATTGTATTCTAACCTTTGTTTGGTAATAAATCTGGAATAAATCAGTGAAATCAGCGAAATAAGTGAAAACCGGAACATCTTATAAACAGTGAGTGAACTCTACATCCTCTTTCATAAACTAATGATCTGAAGTGTAAAACCATAGCGGCGTTTTCAAATAATCATCTGTAACGGACACCATAACAAAGGACACACAAAAGTGCCTGATAGAATTTTTAGAGCAAATTTGTTATTCTATATCTTGCTTAATTAATTGAAACTAAAGCAGCGTTTCGTATGTAAAGATGAGGAAGAACTGTGTCTCTTGTCATCAACGGATTAATATTAGCGAGATTTTGCAATGCACCAAATGCAAGGGAGAATTCCACTATGCTTGTGTGTTCATCACAAAAGAACATTACGTTAGTCAACTTCAAGTCTTGGAACGTAACTGGATCTGCCCAGAATGCTCCAGAGTTACCAGACGATTGCCTAGACATGACGACACACCCCTAGGAGAGTCCACTTTATTGGATAATACCCTTCTGTCTGTCGGCGAACAGTCCATCGCTAATCTGAGCATACCAGGAGACGTTATAAATCCGACTCTAATATCTCGGAAAGAAGATAATAAAATCCACGAAACGCACGATACCTCCATAGTAGACAACATAAGCAGCCTTGGGACAACACTTAATAACGAGTCTCCCTATCACGAAAGAATTCAATCTGATACAAATATTGCTATAACACTCCAACAAATGGAATCTTTACTGGACCAAAAGTTTAACTCGATTAAATCGTCCTTGCTAAGCGAAATAAAATCTATGATTGCTTTGGCAACTACAACTGAGTTTACTGAAATAAAAAAAACCACAACTATATTGTCAACCGAACAAGAAAAACTTGCTAATGATATAAAAAATATAAATAATCAGATACGAGATTTAAAAACAGAAAATCAGCATTTACAAATGGAATTACTCGCCATCCAGGACAAATCGAAAAATATTCCAATCCCCCTACATGTTTCTACAAACCATACGAACTCCACTGAAATTACCAGTAAAAAAATTATTCTTTATGGTTTGGAAGAAAATAGATGGGAAAACGAGTACGATTATGGACTCTACGAAAGGGTGGAAAATGTATTTGAAGACATCCTTAATATAAATATTCATGGATACGTCGAAGATATGAGAAGACTAGGAAAAAGAGGAAACCGAAGACCGCTAGAAATAGAATTCCTAAGCAAAAATCTAACAAGACAAATCCTTCAAAACCAGTACCTCTTCAGAAACTCGGGACTTAAGGTGTCAAAAGTTCTGGATGCTGAAGCCTTGAACAACAGAAGAAAACTGGTAAAAATTTTAATTGAAGCCCGCCGGAATGGACGTAGAGCAAACATAAGAGACAATAAACTCTATATTGACGGGAAAGAATATAAAATGGATCCCGAATCAACAATCTTAACAACACAGAAGACGGCAAGCTCTAACCACGATGCCGTAATAAATTCCACAAGATCTAGCAATTATAGTCATTCTAGCCAACAACAAACCCCAAGAAAAGACCCATTGTTGCTCCCAAAGGACAAAAACCCCGCAAAGGAATTTTTTCGCAAATAATTTTAATATTCTATATCAAAATATCCTCAGCCTCAACAAAAAACGCCACCTTCTGGAAGCCGTAACAGACGAGAATCAAGATATACAAGCCCTATGCCTATGTGAAACGTGGATATCGCCGTCGAAGCTAGATCTTCTTCGAACAGATGGCTACAAACTGGCATCTTGTTTCTGCCGGTCTACCTACGAGGGTGGAGGGGTCTGTATACTGATAAAAGAAGAACTGGAATATGTAGAGCTTCAGGACATTACAAGCTTTAGTATTGAGTTTATATTTGAATTGTGTGCTATTAATATTACAAGTCTTGATATAATACTTATTTCACTATATTGGCCAAGTAGTAATAGAATGCCTAGTATATTTTATGATTCATTGTATAAGCTTTTAGAGCATCTAAACAGAAAATATAACAAACGTAAAATAGTAATTGGTGGCGATTTTAATGTGAATATGTTAGTTAAATCCACTAAAGCCACTAAATTAATAGATACCATGAAACTGTACAATTTCCACCAACATGTGAAAGAGCCAACTAGAATAACTAAAAATAGTAAAACATGTGTAGACTTAATTTTTACAAATTTTCATATTGCACAGTCTAATATTTCAACATACGAATACGGCTTTTCAGACCATAAGGGAGTCCACATAAAAATACCTGTTGATCGAATAAATATCAACAAAACTTGGTTTAAAAATATAAGACTGTTCAATGAGATCAACTTACAAAAATTTAAGACAGAGTTAGGGAAAATAAATTTCAGTGAAATCATTAGATTAGATAAAAATATCAATGAGAATTATATCGCATTTCATAATACACTAACTGACATACTAAACAGAACCATTCCAAAAATCAAAATTAAACTAAAAAAGCAAAATAAGAAACATTGGCTTACTCCTGGCATAAGAAAATCGTGCCGCAATAAAAGACTAGAAAAAATATTTGTTGATAGAAATGACAATCTTATACTCAGAAAAAATTACAAGCAATACGTTAAAATGTTACAAAAAGCAGTTAAAATATCTAAACGAAACCTCAACATAAAGCGCATAAAAACATCGGATAACATAATGAAAACTACCTGGCGTATAGTTAAAGAACAAACCAATAAACTGGAATCAAACTCTAGAAGAAATATAAAATTAACTTATCAGAACAAAATATTAGAAGATCCTCATAAGATAGCTGACGCATTCAACAACTATTTTGTATCGGTAACAGACGAAAATGACACCTCACAAACTCCTCCTAAAGGAAAACCAGTCATAAAACCCACCGAGAACTCTATGTATTTAAATTTTGTCACCCCCCTTGAAATAACTAAAATTATACAAAATATGAAAAATAAACGCAGCTTCGGCCACGACGAGTTTCCGCCGCTGTTAATTAAATATTGTGTAGAAGAATTTGCTCCAATCTTATCGTGCTTGATAAACCAGTCTTTTGCTGAAGGTGTATTCCCAGACTTGCTTAAAATAGCCATTATAAAGCCAATTTTCAAAAAAGGTAACCAGACAGATTGTTCTAATTATCGTCCAATAGCTCTGCTGCCTACGTTCGCGAAGATCTTCGAAACTGCCATGGCAAACCGTATTTATTCCTTTTGCGAAAAATATTGCATATTCAATAAAGCTCAAAACGGTTTCAGAAAAAATCATTCAACTTCACTAGCTGTATTTAACTACGTTAATGAAATACTAAATATAATCAATAATAAAAAATATGCTATTGGTATCCTACTTGACATGAGTAAAGCATATGAACGAGTTTTCCATGACATTTTGCTTCAAAAACTATACGGGGTTGGTATTAGAGGTATTGCTCACTGGTGGTTTAAGTCATACTTCCAGAATCGTTTCCAAAGTGTAGAGATAGAGCACTTTAACTATATAACAGGTGACATAGTAAATATCAGATCATCAAAAGCCTGCGTAACGAAATCTATCCCGCAAGGTAGCGTTTTAGGATGTGTCTTGTTCTTATTATATATCAACGATCTGCCAAACATAATAGATAAACCATGCAGCCTCTTTGCGGATGACATATCCATTGTGCTACCCGCCAGTAGTACTCACAATGCTAAAAGCTCTTTAGACGCAACCATGTTTAATGTAACCAATTGGCTTCAGGAACACAATTTAATAATAAACTTCACCAAAACTAAAATAATACAATTTAGACCGCCACAAAAAGTTCCCTTGGATATTAATTACACTTTTTCAAACAATAAAATTCAAATGGTTGATACATACCCATTATTAGGAATACACATAGATAAAAATATTAATTGGAAAGAACACATCGCAAAAATATCAACTAAATTGTCCAGATTTTCTTATGCACTGTACGAGCTCAAAAAAGTAACTAACGTAAAAACCGCTTTAACTGCATATTACGCGTATGCTCACTCTTGGCTGCAATATGGTGTTTTACTTTGGTGAAATAGCACAAATGCGTCTAACCTATTTATCTTACAAAAGAGATGTATCAGAGTAATCGTAAATATAGATAACAGAACAAGCTGCAAGCCATACTATAAAAAAATGCAAATTTTAACTCTCCCATGTATTTATATCATGGAGGCCAGTATTTTTATAAAAAAGAACCCAAAACTCTACACAACCTATCATAGACCACAAAACTTAAGACCGCAGGCTAGACTGGCGCTTCCCTCTACTAAAATGAAAATGGTTTCATCTGGTCCATTAGCAATGTCTACTAGGATATATAACAACTTGCCTACAGAAATTAAAAATGAAGATAACATAAATAAATTCAAACAACGGCTAAAAAGTTTTCTGCTAGAGAAATGTTATTATGCTCTCAAGGACTTCTTGGATGATAAGATTGTGTAGAATAGTAATAAATATATAAAAATAATAGATAAGTTGTTATGTGTTTATTTAGATAGTATAGTATATTGTTATGTCTAATATTCTAGTGTATTTAAAATTGTTATGCCCAATCCGGGCCCATGTTTTCGCTTCTCATTTTTTATTTAAGACCTTTTATGTACTCAACATGGTATGCAATAAATAATTTGAGTTTTGAGTTTTGAGTCCATCAAGCGTACCAAAAGACGCAGCGTGGGTACGCTCCACACACAAGGTACCCGACGACCGGTCATCGTTGTGGAGATCCTTGGGAGAGGCCTGCTATGCCCAGCAGTGGACGTCTTTGCTAAAAAGGCCGTCAGCTCTACAAACAATGTGCTGTGCCCCGCCCACTGAACAACGAACGAATAACAATTGAATTTGAATTTCAAATCAAATCAAATCAACGGCCCGTTACAGTCCACTGCTGGACTATGAGCCTCTTCCACTTAAGTGGAGGGTTTTGCCATAATCTCCACGCTTGGCAGGCGGGTTGGAGATCGCAGATTAAAAGGTTACTGTATCAGAGAGCGCTGCTGCCCGTTCCCTGTTCAATGTGTAGTCCCTAAGTCGCCTCTTACGACACCCACGGGAAGAGTAGGGGTTGGTGACAAATGTATTCTACTCTGCCGTCACCACACGGCATAATTTGAATTTCACTGCCACTTAAGTTTTGCAATTCTTCGAGCTATGTCGGTAACTTTGGTTTGCCTGTGGATCTGAATCAATGTCGCAGAGAAACTCAGAGCACAGTCCTCATAGCACTCTTTGATTATTTATAATTTGTACGTTTATTCGACACTTTTACGGTGAATAAAAACATCGCGAAGAAACCCGCACACTCCTGCGAAGAAGTTCAAGGGTTGTGTGTGAAGTCGACCAACCCGCACTAAGCTGGCGAGGTCGACTAAGGCCTGATCATCCTAATCCAGAGTAGGCTTGAGCCCCTTGGTAGGGATGTATAGGAGCTGGTGATGATGATAACCTTGCGTCTTCTTATGAGGCTAATAACCCAGGACCAATTCCAGGTGGAGCGTCAAGCAACCTGCCGAAGAATCTCAGGAAAGGCGAGTACGTTTGCGGCAGCAAAATCTGCAAGCTAAAACCTGGAGAGCTGCCTCGAGGCTGCGAGGATCAAATCTGCCAGTACCCGCTACCTCTGGGACCAGCGGAGAATTTTCCAGATCTGATGAGTTCATAGACCCGGTTTAAATTAAAGTCCTTTTTTTATATTATTCGTTTTTAATTTTCGTTCATGCCAATGCAATCAACGATGAGATTTCCTATAGTTAATAATTTTGAAAACTTTATTTATATGTCCAATGTTTTACTGCTTGAAAAAACTGTTGTTGATATTGTAATATCATTTATAAAATCGATAGTAATAAATAAGTATCGATTTTTGCCGGTATACTATTAATAAAATTGATGAATATAATATGATTCACATTTTGACTCCTAGTCAGTCAGCTGCAGCACAAATTACATATAGCCGCGGCGCGTGGCTGCAGGCTGCAGGACGTTGCATACAAGAATAAAATATAAGTATTATTTTATTTTGTTACTGTTACAAATTATATAAATTAATTGTTACTATACTTAGGTCATACAAACCTACTTGTACGGTCTCGGCGGCATTATTTTGTAATGTCCAAAAATCAAACTTTTCAGGGCAGAGCAGTTTTAAAGTTCGACGTATTCTGTAAAATCAAGTCTATGTTGTTATGTAGGTAAACCCAAAATTTCAATCAGTTTGGTTCCTATTCTTTGGAATTATAAATAATAAATAAATAAATATGTGGGGACATCTCACACCCGGCCATCTAATCCCAAACTAAGCAAAACTTGCATAAACGAATTTTATGTTTAACTAACTCGCCCGCGGCTACGCTCGCTTTATGTAAGATTTTCCCGTGGGAATAAGACTTGACTGAAAAAAGTATCCTATGTGTTAATCCAGGGTACGAACTATCTCTATTCCAAATTTCATCCAAATTCGTCCAGTAGTTTAGGCGAGTTATATGTCGGGCCACCCTGGAGTAGCGATAAAGCTTGCTGACTACAGACTTTTGCAGTGCGCATTCCATTTTTCATTCAGTTCGATCCTAACCATCGGTCTTACTCCTAGACTAAGACCCAGTTTCACCATACTCTGTTTGTTAGTTTAGCAGCTTGTCAATAGTGTTGCCGCTCGACAGTCCAATTTTGATAGCCTATCGATATACTATTGATAGTTTAAGTAAAAACTATAGGAAAACGTATCGAAATAATTGCCAATTTGATGTCAATATTATGACAACTCAATGTTGCTAAATGAAAACCTAACTCATTTGCCTAGTAATTTTAGCAGGAAATTGACATTTTTATTAAGTCGCCTTGCCTAACACCACATTAGGTAACGCCTCGTTGGTAAAACTGGGCCTAAGTAGATTAAGTTAGTTTTAAATATTTCACATAACCTCTTTGGAACTTTAATATAATCTATAGTTGTAGTGAACCTTTCGGACTTTAATTTCTATGTCCCAACTTCGGACCTCTATATTAGGCGTGAAAGCGGAACCATCCAAACATCTAGACATCTAAATATCCAAATATATAGGTATATGTATGATAGTGTGATATAATCTTCCTAAATAGTCTTTTCTCTTTTGTACACAACCCCACCACTACAACAGATTGGTAGGAAATTCATAGTCCGAGTACCTACTAACAAAGTTGTATTTATATAACATGAAATTGTAAGATAGCCTTCGGCCAAACTCGAATCTGACAGGATCTTTGTACCATTCCACTTGATCTGACTCCTGACGTTCCATGACGTCTCTTTGTGATGTTAATGTAGAGATGTCAGGAGTCAAAGAAATACTCCACTGAAGACCAAAGAACACGTCGGTTCTATGTTACGCCCTGGGCAGTTAGGGGTGGGCAGACAGACTGCAAACAAAGAAACTTGAAACGCATTCAGATTTTGAATATAGAACTAAATTCAACAACTGTTAATTTATTAGTTTAGCGTCATCATCAACAGCTCATTACGTCCCTACCGATGGGCTTGAGCCTACCGCAGAGCTTGAGACTTCGCAGGAGTGTCCAAGTTTCATCACGATGTTTTCCTTTACCGTAAGAGCGTCGAATAACCGTACATAATGAATTCGAGTACGTGGGTGGTGGGAATCGAACTCGCGTCTTCCGGACGGGAGGCAGCGGCCTTAGCCACTAGACCACCGACGCTCCTTACTACCATATAATGTACTCGTAGATACAACCTACGTAACCCTAGTCGTAACCATCATCACGCTAATATTATAAATGTGATCCCATCCTCGTCGCCAATGTTAAATAAGACACGTCCGTTTGCTAGAGCGTATATTTCACAGAGAGAGAGCAAGTACAAAGATACCCTACATTTAGTAATAATAAATCCACCTACATAACAGATGTTTGTTCCCCTTTCACACCTAAACCACTAAATGAATATGGATGAAATTTGGAATGGAGATAGTTTGTGCCCTGGATTTACACAGGATACTTTTGACGGGAAAACGTCTTGATCCTGTAAAAATATTACACAAAACGAACGTGGTTATGTACGGATAGCTAGTTAGCTTATAAAATAGAATACCTGTACAAAAAATATCATCATCAACGGCCCGTTACAGTCCACTGCTGGACTATGAGCCTCCTCCACTTAAGTGTTTGGTTTTGCCATAATCTCCACGCTTGGCAGGCGGGTTGGAGATCGCAGATTAAAAGGTTACTGTATCAGAGAGCGCTGCTGCCCGTTCCCTGTTCAATGTGTAGTCCCTAAGTCGCCTCTTACGACACCCACGGTAAGAGTAAGGGTTGATGACAAATGTATAGTAAAATATACAAAAAAATATACATAGCTAAAAAGGGTGGTGTGTGTGAGTGTGTGTGATTGATGAACGAATGTGATTGTAAAACCGCAACTTAAATTTCGCAGTTGCAATGCAGTTCGTCTGCTGTACTAGAGGAATTGTGGTCGTGGCGCGGATGTTCAAAATATGCAATTTTCGTGACCAGCGCCCGCGGCAACCAGCGCCTTTGACGTCCAAAAAGTGATAGCTCAAAGAGTTCCAAGTAAACACAGTTCTTTATTTTGGACTTGTATTTACCTTGTAAAATGTTTAGTTTGTAACCCTTTTAATTGAGAAATGAGAATGACTTGGGGGATTTGAATAAAACGTAAATAAAAGGGTGTGAAGCCTGTGGAGTTTCTGCTGACCGATCTTCTCCACACTTTCTAGTAAATGTGCTAACCTTTCTTTCATCCTTGGTACAGAACTTCGGTGGTCTAGTGGCTAAGGCCGCTGCTTCCCGTCCAGGAGACGCGGGTTCGGTCCCCTCCACGTACCAATGTGTTTTCGAATTCATATGTACGTTTATTCGACGCTCTTATACGGTGAATGAAAACATCGTGAGGAAACCTGCACACTCCTGTGAAGAAATTCAAAGGTTGTGGGTGATGTCGACCAACCCGCACTGGGCCAGCGTGATTGACCAAGGCCTAATTGCTCTAATTCAGGGTAGGCTCGAGCCCCTCGGTGGGGATGTATATGAGCTGTTGCAATACTCAATACGTGCAAGATAGCTAGAAAGTTTCTGTCGATTTTTGCCGTGCAATTTTCTACCTCTTCGGAGAGATTAAAACTTTAATAACAAGAATAATAAAAAAAATAATTAACGCGTTATGCCTAAACTACAGAGCTGATTTGGATGATTTTTTTTTACGGGAAAAATAATTTCTACGGGAAAATCTTCAACGCGAGCAGCTAGTTTTGTATAAATTCCATGTATGAAATCACGCGACAAACTTAATCCCTTTTTTCGTCAGGTTTTCTGATTTAGACTCTGTTTTCATACTTACTTCTTAGTCCTTCAGTTCAGCCACTGAATCGTTCAAAAAAAGAAAATATACAGGTGTGACCACAGAGGAACAAAAGACGTTCGCCACGATTGCGAGGCGACGCGCGTCGGAAATCTTTGGGTGTGACAATCGAGTGTGCCTAAATTCGGTAATGACGTTGAGCTATCTATGACTACCAACTACCAATCTGCCACAATATTATACGTTTGGATATTGAAAACAACTTGTAGACAAGACTTCGTGTAATCAGAATCACCCTAGCTTTTCGAAGGATCATGAAGATATGCTTACACGTGCACTGAATATCATGACGTCCGGGAGACGCGGGTTCGATCCCCACCACGTACCGATGTGTTTTCGAAATTCAAATTCATATGTACGTTTATTCCACGCTCTTACGGTGAAGGAAAACATCGTGATGAGACCTGCACACTCCTCCGAAGAAGATCAAAAGTTGTGTGTGAAGTCGAGCAACCGGCACTGGGCCAGCGTGGTTGACTAAGGCCTAATCGCCCTAATTTAGGGTAGGCTCGAGCCCCTCGGTGGGGACCTAGGTATATATGAGCTGCTGATGTGTGATGTGATGTGAACTATAGTACTTAAAGGTTTTGTATACGCAGTATAGTAAAAAGTGCTAAAATAAAAAACCAACTGCGAGTCTGATTCGTGACTTATTTAATGTAAATTGGAATATTCAAACTCAAAACTCATCTCAAACTCAAACTCTACCTATTCCTCCCTCCTTCCTTCCTTCCTCTCTCTAACTATTTTTTGTCTTTTAGTTTTTTTTTCGTAAGAGCTCGCTTCTTGCAAAATTTCATGATTATGAGTAAAGGGAAGTAGGTACCCTGTATAGGTTTTGTCAGTAATGTAATTTGTATGAAAACATGACTTTAAATAACAGATTTTTTTATTGCGTTTATTTGGAAGCTTGAAATTTTGAAAACTTTAAAGAACTATAGACCTAAATATTTGGTATTCAATTCATCTGGATACCCTTACGCGTTCATATGAAAAAAAGTGTTGTCTTGACAGATAGAGAGACCGACAGACAGACAACATTGATAGACTGAGAATACCCTGTGTCAGCAGACCTGTCACTAACACCCAATATACTCCGTGAAATTTCACTGGTTGATTTTCGTTAACTGGAGTGTCCAGTCCATTAAACTGAACAACTTTCCCCAAGAAACATGGGCTGTAAAACGACGAAAAAGTTACCCGTTCATACAAAACCGCGCGCCCAGTTGATGGATTCACTATGGGGAACCAATATTTTTTCTTTTGCCAGCCCATGTTCCTCGGGGAAAGTTGTTCAGTTTAATCGACTGAACACTCCCTTTGACTAAAATCAACCAGTGAAATTTCACGGTGTATATAATATTTATTGCAAGAATTTTGTAAGATTAAAGCCTAAGTCACACAGAGCGGGAGCGGCGCGGTCCGGGGCCGGGATAGAGATGTGCCGTGGGGAATATTCCCATTCCCAGTATTTTCCCTATGGGAATATTCCCGGTAAGTTACCGAAAGTTTCCAATGTGAATATTCCCCTACACATGAAACATTTAATATATTGAATTCTTTCTTTACCTAGTGTTTTAATTTAGTTTGGTTGGTTGGTTTAGTTAGTATGATTTAATTTGCAAAATTGATTATTTTTGATATAGACAATTTTATTTTATTTAAGTGAGAGATTTTACTCACGGTCATCTGATCCAAAACTAGGCAAGGCCTGTACTACGAGTATGGGTGTCAAAGATAGACAAATATTCAATACCCAGACACAGAAATGACCCTTGATGTCTGCCTTTTTTCTTTTCGCGCCTTAGCTTGGTACTATAGAAAACTGTAATTTTATTACAGATAGGTACTATAGGTATTAGTCGTTTTGTTAGTTACATACAGCCAAGTACATGTTTGCCTGTTCATTGCTGACTGTAAGATGTGGATCAACTGTCTCGCTTCCTCTTTAAAAAACACTTTATTTGCGAATCTCTTTATTTGAGTGGCAACAAGGTCATCAAACAATGAAAGCGTCCTTTTTTAGTTACCTGTTATTTAATTTGTAACTTGGTGCACGTATGTATGTTTAAACATACAAACCTCGTTGTTAAAAATAAATCTGAATCTTTGTGGTCGGATTTTAAAAGTTGCTTTGCTTTATACCTATAACTTATGAAAAACATGTTGATCGTTCTGTGATTTGTTAATTATTTTAGTATAATTTAAATTGTTAATAAAAAAAAATTATTAATATTTAAAAACAAATCTGGATCTTTGTGGTCGGATTTTAAAAAAGTTGCTTTGTTTTATACATATAACTTATGAAAAACATGTTGATCGTTCTGTGATTTGTTAATTATTTTAGTATAATTTAAATTGTTAATAAAAAAAAAATATTAATATTTAAAAACAAATCTGGATCTTTGTGGTCGGATTTTAAATAAGTTGCTTTGTTTTATACATATAACTTATGAAAAACATGTTGATCGTTCTGTGATTTGTTAATTATTTTAGTATACTTAAAATTGTTAATACAAATTTTTTTTTGATGTTTAATTGTTGATTATATTGATAACGCATATTTGTACACACATGAATAAAAACTATCAAAATTTAACGTCTGTGTTTCTTTTTCTCTTATTAAAATACAGTTAAAACTTTCAGAATCTGCCCGGGAATATTCCCGGAAACATTGGGAATATTCCTAAAAACACTGGGAATATTCCTCGGAATATTCCCATTTTTTTGGGAGTTTTGGGAATATTCCCAGGCATGTGGGAAATTTCCAGTGATTGTTCCCGGTATTATTGGGAATATACGAAATCTCTTAGGTTAGTAAGTATTCAAATATTACTTGTGACTTGTCTCCTAAAACTTAATATTGTGACATATAAATATATAAAAAAATAGAAGAGTTCGACAACTTTCCCATTGTTTAAGTTCTCAAGGGAATAACAAAAGTAATTTACCGGGAACGGCACATCATTAGGCCGGGACAAGCGGGACGGCGCTATGCCGCGCCATAGCACCGTCCCGCTTTCCCGGCCCCGGACTGCGCCCGGCACGGCTCAGTGTGACTTCGGCTTTAATGAATGAACGAATGAATAATATAAAGATATTATATATATTTAAAGACGAGTTCAGAGGAATAATAAAACAACAAAGACATATAGGTATTTTCTAACACTTCATTTAATTTAATGAAAGTGAACAATCAAAACGGATCCTTAACATTTATTATTTATAACATAATATATTATTAAACTTATTAATTATTAAATTCGAAATTTTATACAGCGTTATTACATTTAAATTTAATATTGCACATTTGAAATGGAACGAGTACTTATGACTTAACTTAGTTTCTAAAATCTCACAGTGTAGGTATGTGCATTATATCTTGACAAGTGTGCAACATTCAAAACAACAACTCACTGGCTTTTTACAGAAAACATGTTTTTTTGCAGATTTATTCTTTGACGGGTATACATTTAGTTATTCTTCTTCTTCATCGTGTGGGTTGTGAGGTCGACAACCGACCTCACAAACCCTAGTGTCAGTATTATAGAGCCGCCAAAGGCCACTGACATAGCTCGTGTAACGACTAGATAGTAGCCGGGGCCAACGGCTTAACGTGCCTTCCGAAGCACGGAATCATCTTTCTTTTCGGACAATCTGAAAAGTCTCACAAAGAGATTTTTGCTTGACACCCACTGGGAATCAAACCCGGCACCTCCGTATTGAGCGGCGAAATATCGACCACTCGACCAAGGAGGCCATTATTTACTTATTTAGGTAATAAAATAATAGCCAACATCGAAACAAGTAAGCTACACTGTCAGAAAATTAATTTCCGATAAAGTTGTTCCTTTTATTTTTTGAATTCCTTACAAGTACACAATATATCTTTAATTTCATTTACAGCAATTTTTACAGGGTTAGCATGTTTGCGTAGAAAGGGACCTGGGACGAACTTCCCCCTTTAAAAACAAACGAATTATCTAATAGAGTAACTACGCTTCAAACTTGACGCCGCCAAATGAATACCAAAGAAGCAAAACTATACCATACGACATTCGAATACGCGGTACAATGATGTTTTATATGACTCGGTTTGTAAGAACGTCGAAAGTAAGCTACAATGTACAGCAGCGACATCATCTGCCTGTCTGTCGTCGTCTGTCAAAATTAATTGTGCGAGTTAGGTGCTATGTTTTAGCGGGCTTTGCTAGGCGGTTACTCTTCTTGACTATTAGAGTTTCCCCCTTAAAACCAGTGTCAGCTCAGCACTGGTAAACTCGTCCACAACTATCACGATAATCGTTTATATTATAGACATCTATTGGCCCAGTTAAGTACTTTTATATAATTCAACACGAGATTCAAATAAATGTCAACATTACAAATAAAACAAAATCCAAGATGGCGGCCTATATTTTTATTTACCGGTCGATACAGTCTTGATAACATGGCATGGAGTGTGTTACGAAATAAACTACGATTACTCCGCCTTAAATATGGAGGGGCGGGTCATGTTAGTGTAGTTTTATTTAACATTACATATCATCATTATCATCTCCTGAAGACTAAGGTGTACAACCAGTGTGTGTTACCAGTACGGCTCTGAGACGTGGTGCTTCTCAAAAGGACTTTTTCGGAGGCTCAGTGTCGCGCAGCGAGCTATGGAGAGGGCTATGCTTGTATTGGTATTTCACTACGAGATGGAGTCAGAAATGAGGAGATCCGTAGAAGAACCAAAGTTGCTGACATAGCTCGTAGGATAAGCAAGCTGAAGTGGCAATGGGCAGGCCACATAGCGCGAAGATCGGATGGCCGATGAGGCAAGAAAGTCCTTGAATGGAAACCACGTACTGGCAAGCGCAGTGTGGGACGGCCACCTACGAGATGGACCGACGACCTGGTGAGGATCGCTGGGTCTCGTTGGATGCAGGTGGCTATGGACCGGTCGCGCTGGAGTGCGATTGGAGAGGCCTATGTTCAGCAGTGGACTTCAACAGGCTGAAATGATGATGATTATTATCATCTCTAGCATTAGACCGCGGGCGTGCTTTGACTGCAGTTACGATTAGGATATTTTACAATGACACATGTTGTATAAGTATAGAATGATATTAGAATTAAAAATGGTGCTTCTTAATTTGTTGTAGCCTATTTAGGTACCTATCTATTTACAAATCTTTGGTAAGAGTATTTTTTTTTACTTATGTATTCAGAAACGATTAAAAATGTCTTCTAAACCATTCATTTGTTAGTTTTCAGATGATTTTTCTTTATTTGTGAGATTTCTTATCGTCTTTGAATGCGAAACAGTTTAGTTATTATGTTTATATGTTATTATGTGGATAATAACGTCATGGCTGCAAAAAACCTATCTAATGTTTGAAAAATATTATCTTGATGTCAATTCAGTGGTACAAGGTTTTCCAGAGGTCGCTGAATTAACTTGCAAAGAAGAAACAAACCATTTACAAGCGCTCACAGAAACGGAAAAATGATATCACGTAAAATGTTATGCCAAATGTTCACTATTTCTGCATTCCACATCTGTCACCGACCCCGCCACGCTATTGTTCCAGCACTTTACTTCCTAGCCTTCCTAGGAAATCTGACGTTCACCATCAAATCCTTGCTGAGGCGTCATTTCTTCCCTCCAATACCAGATATCAACCCTTGAGCACTGGAAAGGCTGGCCAAAGCGATCCTGTCAGTGCTCGAAGCTATTCTTTCGGTGTTCAACATCCTCTCCGCTGAGTTCAAACTGGTTAGCGACAGCCGATTTTGGTCTGTACCAGTTGTGACCGGATTCTGGTTGGTGGTGGTTGCTATCGGCGTGGTGGCGCGGGGTAAGGTCTTCGGTAATGTGGTTTGTGTGGCAGGTGGTGATGTGCGGAGTAGAGATGTGGGTTTTTGGTCGCGGCCGCTGCATACCTGTAAATAAGGATTCGTTTTTAGTCAACATTATAAGGGGAGATTAAAGGTGAAAATATGGACCCGCAGAGTAAAGTAAAGTAAAGTAAAATTTTATTTAAAACATGTAGAACAAGCTTACAACTAATATGGTAAAGTAGGTACATGTTTAGGACGTTTTACAGGGATCAGGTTCTGTCGTGGCATCCACACTAGGCAAGCCCTATCGTGGACACCTAACTAGGTCATATTACATATTCCGGTCTAGCCTCAGTAAATTTAAATGAGTTACAATTGGATAGTTGGCATATCAAGATCAGTGAAAGTTGGTGCGAGCAGAATGCTCTCTCTTCGTCTGGATTTCCGGAAACGTGTACCTAATCTTGGTGTAAGAGTAAATAGGCACCTTCTGGGAAAACGTGTCCCATCTTAGACTTCGTCGTCGCTTTCTATTAGTTGAGACTGTGGAGATAAATCATAAAAAAATGCAGTTTGAACTCGTCTAGAGATCGTTACGCTAGGGGGTTTATCCGGATGATTTTCCGATGAATACTGAGGTGTGTGGGGTTACCTGATGGTGGTTCTCCCAGTCTTTGTGCTGGCAAAAGGCTCCGCAGTAGCGAGCCGCGTTGCAGCCCGAGCAGGTCTCCTGAGCTTTGCGGCCGCAGTTCCAGCAGCACTGGAAGGAACATCTTAATAAGAAAAAGCCATACATTTTCAGTGCTAGACACAAGTGTTCCTATTATTTCGGGCTTCGAGAGATCACATTTTCCACATGTCCACAAAATTGATTACAGCTGCTTAGTTTCACTTACTTTATTAGATTAGTGTTTAATTATTTTCAATCAAAAATATATTTCGCAAACGTTGCTGGCAAATTCACACAATCATTTTGCCATCAATAAGGAGGTTTCCAATTTTCCCTCCACAATTATAGAAAATTCTCTTCAATTAGAAAGAAACTACAATATTTAAATTTTTAATGAACCTATGGGGAGGCCTATGTTCAGCAGTGGACATCTTCCGGCTGAGATGATGATGATGATGAATGAACTTTACACTTTGCACCGGAAGATATAGCATGGGAAAGCTCCACAAGGTAGACCAACGATCGGGTAAAGGTCGCGGGAAGCTTCTGAATATGGGCAACGCATGACCGGTCATTGAGGAGATTTGCTGAGAGTTCCTCGAGGAGGCTCCAGCGGTCAAATTGATGGTAATGAAGAAGTGAACATACGTTCTGCTGCCCCTGGTTAGGGCTGAGGTCTCTGCCAGGCGGCGGGCTGTGTCTTGCAGCCAGCTTCCCTCGCTCGGCAGCCACCACCTCTAAAGCCTTGGACTCCGCCGCGCCGACCGCCCGCTGCAGCTCGAGAAGGGCTTGGCGCTTCACCTGGTGGACATCTTCTGGTTAATTAGATATTTAAATCAAGAACTTTGACGGAGTTGTACCCACTGCCTCCTAGAAAGCATAGGAATTAGAAAGACACTATGTTCCTGCATTTCAAAATATGTACGTTTATTTGACGTTCTGCTCATGTTGAAGGAAAGAAGGAATCGTGTTGAATGTCAACCAATACTCCCTGAGTTAGTGTGGTTGACTATAGTTTGATAATCCTAATTTAAGGTGATTTCGAGTCCCTCAGTGGGGTCAGATGATAAAGAATTTGAAATTTTGACGCTATCGACAAATATTATCAAGCAAGGATCATGACAACACTTAAATTGACTTAATAGCCTGACTTGTTCCTTTCTCATAGTTTTAAAGTCCACTTCATCAATGATGGTGAAGCTGGTGTGGCGTTTGTTCGTTCCTCTTCAACCCTGGACGTTCGAGATATATAATAATTAGCTTACCGACCTGGTTGACGGCGTCTTCGGCTCTCCGCCGCACCTCAGCCACCCTCTCCTCAGTCTGCCTCACAGCAGCAGCCATGATTTCGCTGGCCACTCGCTTGATATCATTGCTTTCCGTTGGTTCTACACCTGTACAGAAAAGATCATCTTAGTAAAATACAGGTAGCGTATAATGAGGCTGATCATGTGACATTATCTTTTCCTCTCTCTCTTTCTCTCTTACCCACTCTGTAAATGCTCGGGTGTAATGCACAAGTATCTCCCACTATTTTCAGCGAGCACTCATAAACAAACTGTGGGGGCTGTAGTTTAAAGAATTAGAGACCTGAAGTGTCAATAGGCTTATATCTACGAACTCAGAGGTGGACGATATACAGCTGAAGATAAGGCTCAGTGGCACGCTATAGGGCATCTGGAAAATGTGCCACTTCTTACTGCCAAAGATCGCCTGAAACCAGATATTTCTAAAAGGAAACACACAAACCTCTTTGCTGGAGAATGGCCAGCGCCCGCTTCGTCTTCTCCACCATGCTGAGGATGCAGTTCAGCATAGTGTTGATGTTCTTCCACTCATCATCGCTCTTGACTAGCCCTCCTGAAGACGAGCCCACGCGAGGCTCGGAGAAGGACGCATTCATCGATGATACGTCGCGAACTGTGATGCCCCCTGGACAGTAAGAAATTACCTAGTATATTATATAAAGAGACTTTCTGTCAACCAGTATAAAGTGGAGACTATATTTGTAGACATACACTGTTGTGAAAATGTAAAAACATAGGTGAGTGTCCATGGGAACCTATTCTTCTTCTTTGTGAGTTGATAGTCCACAGTAAAAGTCTTTGCCCAATGAGCAGCTACCCGGCAAAATTTGTCGATGGCCTCGCAAAGGTCATGTATCGTGCAGGTATCGGAACACGAAGGATTGGTCAATAAGAGAGCCAGTGTTTGTGGTGTAGCTACCCAAATCAATCAATCAGCCTATTGAAGTCCACTGCTGGACGTAGGCCTCCCCAAGGGCACGCCAAAGCGCAACATCACCCGATTCCCTCATCTAGCCACCACCAGCGACCTTCCTCAGGTCATCAGTCCACCTGGCAGGGGGGCGTCCAACACTACGTTTTCCGAGACGTGGTCTCCATTCGAGAACCTACCCAAGGCTACCCAAATACCACTATATATAAAAAGAAGAACATAATATCTGATAAAAAGTCAAAGAGACTTACCATCTCGCCTCTCAAACGGCGGTTCTGTAGGAGTGGGATGATACCCGTGGTACTGAGGGTAGTCAAAGAGGCTCGCGTTGCTAGGCAACGGGTACAAAAATGGCGACGGGTTCCAGAGCGAAGGGCGTTTGGCGTGAGGCGGGTAATCTTCGTGGGATCCGTTCGTAGTCGGGCCGGTGTCATAGAATCTGTGGACAAAAAGAGTTTAGAGTTTTAGTTTTTTTTTATATATTTTCATCGGTAGTATAGTCTCTGTAGCTGAGTGAGTGGTAGAGCGTTCAGCTCTCGTTCTGAAGGTTTTGAGTTCGATTCACGGCTGGAACACAGTGGTCAAGTAAAAATCTCTTTATGAGATTGTCCCTTGTTTGGTTAAGACATTACAGGCTGAATCATCTGATAGTCCAAAAAGTCTGATGATGCCGTGCTTCGAAAGACACGTTATGTCGTTGGTTCTTCTGATATGGATGTGTTAGTGAATAAAGGTATGGGCACAGTATGGTTAACAGCCTCCGTGGCCGAGTGGTCGAGATTTCAACGCCCATTACGGAGGTTCTGGGTTTGATTCCCGGTGGGGACACTGTCAAGCAAAAATCTCTTTGTGAGACTTTCCCCAGTTTGGTTAGGACATTGCAGGCTGAATCACCCGATTGTCCGAAAAGAAAGATGACTCCGTGCTTCGGAAGGCACGTTAAGCCGTTGGTCCCGGCTACTGTCTAGGCCTTTGGCGGCTCTATAGTTCAAGTTCAAGTTCAAGTTCATTTATTCCATAACATTTACACTGTGTGCGAAATCTCTTAATTTACTAAAAAACAATAAAATAATTAATTAATATCAGTCAACAGGTCATACATAACATCATAAAAAATCAACACAATTAAGAAAAAATTCAATTAACATTAATAAATAAATAATCCATTATCATTAAATATATTCCATTCCGTCATCATCAACAACATAATCCATAATAAATTCATCTATCGTGTAACAACTTTTCTCTAATAGAAAGTCCTTTAATTTGATTTTGAAAATATTTTCGTTCTTAATAGATTTGAGGTCAATTGGCAATTTATTAAACAACAAAACAGCCTGATAGTTTGGGCAGTGTCTAGCTATGTTAAGGCTTGGATGAAACGGTAGAGCAAAATCTTTTCTTCTAGTGGCCAGACGTGTTTCCATTTCATGTTCAGACTCGTATAAGTCTCTATGTTTAATAAAATCATTGAGGAGCACCATCACATACAAACAAGGAACTGTTAATACCTTATATTTTTTGAAAACTTCTCTACATGATTCCCAAGGTGGAAGACGCACTATTATTCAAATCGCTCGTTTTTGCAGTTTAAAGACCCTGTTAACATTATAATTGTAGCTAATACCCCAGAACTACTATACCGCAGTTTTGATTCCACTAGTGCATAGTAGATCTCCAACAGTTGGTCGACTCTTAGCATGTCTCTTAGGCTAGGCTAATAGAGCTCTCCAATGCACCCAGTTCAATTTTCCAGCATAATAGCGAGTCGATATGGATACCCAAAAACTTAACAGTATGTATTTGCTCAACTTTAACATTATTCAAATATAAGTCTAGAGTGTCACGATTTCTAGCCGTTGACTTAAACAAAATCGCATGAGTCTTACCAATGTTGAGTTCGAGATCATTTACAGTAAACCAGGTTTGAAAAGCTTCCAATGCATGATTGGCTGAAATAGTTAATTCCTCAACATTAAGACCAGATAGTACTGCGTTAGTGTCATCCGCAAATAGTACTAATCTTGCGTCAAGTACCATGTGTGCGAGGTAATTAATCATATCGTTTATAAAAACCAAGAAGAGGGTTGGTCCCAATATAGAGCCCTGCGGCACGCCTCTGGTAACAGTAATAAGCTCTGATTTTTTATTAACCTCTGTACCGTCATTCCCCAGGCCTGTGATTTCTACGAACTGCTTTCTATTATGTAGGTATGATTCAAAGAGTTTCAGAACTCTACCTCTGACTCCATAGTGTTCCAACTTTTTTAATGACATGGAATGATTTACCATGTCAAACGCAGAGCTTAAGTCGAGAAACAGCCCTGTAACCTTGAGTTTCTCGTTAAGTTTCACCACAATATCGTCAATTAGTTTGTGAATTGCATCGGGTGTCCCGACACCTCTTTGATAGCCGTACTGATTTGAGTTCAATATGTTGTGTTTTCTTAGGTGACTAACTAACTTACGGTTTATAATTTTCTCGAAAATTTTGGATAGAGTTGTAGGCAAGGAAATTGGTCGATAATTTTTTTTGATCCAATGTAGAGTATTTTTTAAATACTGGTATGACCTTTGAAATTTTTAGTTGTTCTGGAAAGATGCCAGCCTCGAGACACATATAACATGGCAATAGGCTCAGCAAGGAGGTCAATGGATTCTTTGTAGACTGTTATTGGTATGTCATCATAACCATATGAAGGTTTATTTTTCCAAATTCCTCTCGCTCTATATCTTTCGTTACTTATGTTTTTTTGCACCGCAATAGCTTTTGCTTCATGTAATACCTTTCTGTATATTTTAATATAAGCCTCTTTATATTTTAGCAAACTGACATCGTTGTGTGTTTTATCCAAGTTACTTAAGACCCGTTTCATTTTACTCGCGACTTTAATCCCTTTCGTAATCCAATATAATTTTCCTATATTCTTACTGTGAATCTTTCTTTTTCTTTTTGTAAAACTCGAATTGAATGCATGATTGATAGCTTCTAAAATGCCATTAATACTTAAGTCTGTCCACGTTATACCTTCTAATTTTTTCTTAAAGTTTCCTAAGGTTCTTTTATTTATTATTCTTTGCTCTACAAAAATAGCTTGTTCCTTCCATTTTTCACGCTTAAGCAATTCTCCTATCAAGCCTACCGATATTGCCGCATGCCCATCCGCTAGCCCATTATGGTCAACTAGAGTACGAACAATAGAATCAGTCGCGATATTAGTTATAATATTATCGATACAGGATTCGGTATTATTCCGAATAAAAGTAACTGAGTTAACTAAATATCTAAAGTTTTAAGATTTTAACAGATCCAGGAAGTCAACTTTTTTTTTGTAGTCATTGAGTAAATCTATATTAAAATCTCCCATTATGACTACCTTTTTACCAAAATAGTTTTGCAATAGCAACTCAAGTTTTTCTAAAAATTGTTCAAATTTACTATTATTTTGGTAGCAGCAAAAAATGAAAATGTTGTTTTCTAAATCTTTTATTCCACATAATTCGAAACAATCAGTTTTGGCAATAGATTTACAGAATTTTCTTCAAAATTCCGTTCTACATGTGCCAGAATCAATGTTCCCCCCTCTAGATTTTCTTTTCCTAGCAAAAAACGTGGCTAAATTATAATCAGGAATCCTAAGGTAGGCAGCAGATTGATCAGTCAGGAAATGTTCGGATATGCACACGTAGTGTTGTTTTTTTTCTAATGAATCCAGATATAGCTCTATCGCAACTTGTTTCGAGAATACTCCGCAAACATTTTGATGTAAAATATTTAGCACTAATTCATCGTCTAGAGTTAGGCTGCAACCACGGTCAACCATCGACCGCATATCATGAACACTGCCCGTGGTATTTATTATTAGGTCTTGTGTGCAATTCAATAAAGTGCTCTGATTACCGCCTTTATTATTTACGAAAGAACTTGTTACACTACTATTTAATTTGCTACGAAAGTTATGGGAAACATTTTTATTAGTTTTATTTCCTACGAAAAAACTTTGCTTCAGTCTGAGTTTGTACACTTTTTAACAATGGTTTCCGCTCATTATTGTTATTAACATAAATGCAGTTAACTATAATTATGTCTAAGACCAGACATCTACATGAGTTTTTTCTATCTAATCTGAAGTTATTCAAATACTGCAAATCAGAGCACACAAGGTTATCCACTACTTATAATTCTTACGAGTTCGTTAAGTTTATTCTGATTCAGATAGCGATTAAAATTATTTTTTCCGAAAATTACATTCGTCACTTTCATAATATTTAAATGATAATATAAAGCAGACTGAAAATTAATTATAATCCTATCGTGACGACCAGCTAAAATTATAACATAATCCAGTTTAGTGAAGTCTCTACATTCCAACTCACTACCTTCAAGAACTTGTTCTAGGGTCCCGTACGGCTTCAGCGGAGATGTAACTTGATAATCAGGTCCAAGATACCTTTCCAAATCCTCGCATACACCTCGCCCTGTTTCATCTAGGAGAAGGACTCTATGGCCGCAATGACCAGAGTCCGCGCCGCTACTTACCGAAGAGTTTCTTACATTATTGGGAGTTCTACGTGGCTCTGATTTTGCTTCAGACTTGGACTCTTCACAGTTGTATTTAGTGCTGTTTGATTGCGGCGTGGAGACTATTATTTCCTTAGAAGAGTCACAATACGTCGTAATGGGTTTGGGGGAATTAAAATTCAAAAAAGTATTTACCGAAGAGTTAACATGATCGCGACCTTTACTCTTTTTAGAAGTTGAAAAAACAGCAGGAGAGCCACATATTTTCTGTATTTGGTCTAGTTTCAGTTCATTATGTTGACATTTGCTTTTTAAGCAACTTATTTTCTTCGAGGAATATATCTAGCAACTTTTCGGCACGTTCCAATTTCATTTCTAAGTGTGAGATCTTTTCTTTAAGTATTGACCCATTCTGTTCTGGATCAGTACCTAATACAGGACAACTATAGTGTAATCTCGCTTTATATCTCAAACAGTCGCCATCTTGTTGGTCGTCATTTAGTAGCGTTGCAAAACTGTTATGAGTCGGCACATTAGTGACGTAATTAGCGTCATGCTCTTCATGATCCTCGGCTTCCGAGTTTACATGATGCCTTGAATTATCAAGTAAGTTATTTGACACATCAGTTAGCGGAGACATTCCTTGATCAATTACACTAGGTTGTTCAACGATATTTTCTGTTATAGAGTTACTGTGTAGCGTGATAGTTTCCGACTTGCTAGGTGTAGAGTGCTTTGGTGAAGTTTTCTTTTTTCTTCTTGTGACATTTTCGTGACCTGACTCTATTTCTCCATGCGCTGAGATATTATTTGTTGTTTCTACTTCCTTTGAAGGATTTAGATTAGTTTTTTCTTCTGAGGATGGTAAGTTCGCATGTTCGCATGTAATGGTGGTGGAGGTGGTAGTGGTGGCTGTGGTACTGGCGACGGCGGTGTTCATTCGGCCCACGTTCTTATTGGGCGTTCTTTGTCTTTTTTTTTATTCTATCGTAGTCGGTGGCGTTGAAGACAAACAATTTTTCTTTGTTTTCTGTTTGGTTATACAGGCTGAACATCTCCAACCCTGTTTCTTTTCCATCGTCATAAGGGCCAATAGTTTCTCCGAAATGTAAGTGCAAGTTACATGATGTGATAGATTGCAACAGGATTATAACACTGATACTAGGGTTTGTGAGGTCGGTTATCGACCCACACGATGATGTTAATGATGATGAGTAAGGTGAAGAGAGAGAGAGAGAGAGTAGTAAAATGACTCGTCCGATATGTGGAATAGAATAGATATAACTAGGCCACTTCCTAAAATAAATTGAAAGGAATTTTAAAAATATTTCAGTGAGGACAATACATCCCCCAGTCTGATAATTTAAGCACTTCCTTGTATGATAGGAAGCGTTTTCACAACAACTGATCTACATCGCTACAAAATATTTATTAGAATCATATATCCGGCTCCGTAGCCCAGGTGGTAGTGTATCTGCCTCCGACGCACAGAGTCGCGGGTTCGAATCCCGCCCAGGGCAAAAATTTGTGTGATGAGCACTTGTGTTTGCCTTGTATCTGGTTGTTGTTTATCTATATAAGTATGTATTTATCTATTTAAGTAATGTATATCAGCTGTCTGGTACCCATAGTGCAAGCTCTGCTTAGTTTGGTATCAGATGGCCGCGTGTGAAGATGTCCCCACTTATTTATTTATTTATCCTCTTTGATTGGAATAACGAAAAATTCCTTTGTGGAAACTTCATACACCCTGTATTATAAAACCAGCCTAGTCAAGCCGAAATTCGATAAACTGTCATCTCAATAAATAGTCGAGTTCGGAAATTCGCTCGACAAATCACCGAATCCGCCCCGCCATACATCTGCCCTATTCAGATGCAAGCATTCGGACAAACAATACCGCATCGATTGTAGAACGATTATTACATCGCGGTCTAAGTGAAAAGCTATGGTTGAATAGTTAACCGAGCGAGCGAAGCGTCTCCGTTGCAGCTTGGCCAAAACTGCTTTTGTACGTCTGTCCATCTGTTTGTTTGTTTGTTTGTCAGATTTCGCAACCGATTCTCGTGAAATTTTGTGAGCAGGTTCGAAAAATTAAAAAAAATTTTTGGACGAGTCAGTTTTTTGAAATTTTTAAAATTATGGTTGCCAGCTAACAAGGTCTACCGCTGAGGCTGTTTTCCTCTACAGGTCACATTACTCAACCAAAA
Organism: Carpatolechia fugitivella; assembly: GCA_951230895.1. Lineage (NCBI taxonomy): Eukaryota > Metazoa > Arthropoda > Insecta > Lepidoptera > Gelechiidae > Carpatolechia > Carpatolechia fugitivella. The sequence continues at coordinate 12,105,304 of OX579665.1, forward strand.
AAACCGTGTTCTAGAGACGCTAGTATGATTCCCGCCATGTACCAAAGTGTTCTCGAATTTCAAATTAATTATAACGTTTATCGACGCGCTTACAGTCAAGGAAAATATCGTGCAAACTCTTGCGAAGAAATTCAAAGGTTTTGTGTGATTTCAACCAACCGACACTGGACCAGCGTGATCGATTAAGGCCTGATCACCTTGTGGACCAGCAGCCGCCACGGAGCCGCTGAGCACCACACGAAGAATGTTGTAGAGGTTGGAGGTTTGTAATAATACAAAGCGTGGCAAAAACCAGGGTTAAGTGCGAAGAAATGGTATTTATTTATGTTTTTATATTATAAAACTGGAAAATAGTAACAAGGATCAGCTTTTTACTGTTGGAGATCAGGACATGAAGTCAAGAATTTGGCAGAAAAAAAACAAAATCGAAACGTAAGAAATCTAAATTTGAAAATGAATTTAAAATAAAAGCCAGCAAGAAAGGTTGCCAGTCATAAAACAGGAAAGAGGATGAATGCCTCGTTAGGATATTTTGAGATGTTATGTTATGTTTTGAGAAAAGGACTTTTTGAGAAAAGGACATTTTGAGCTGAGACGATTCAAGGCAGGCTCGAGCCCCTTGATGGGAACGTTGTATGTGTGCTGTTGACCACGGTGTAAAACTCGCGACTCTCACCCGCTACAGTCTACAACTCGGACCAATCTATTTGTTCCAAGTCATGCATTGTCTTTTATTTCCATTGTCTCGTATTCTAACTTCGTTGTTCAGTTTTGTTTGGCGACCCGGCAATCGACGTAAAAGACGAGTTTGCCGCGCTTTATTCAAACTTGGAACAACGAAACGCAAGAGCTACGGCAAAAGTCATTGCTGTCGAAGATAATAAGAGGAAATTGATCCTTCTTTGTATTAGAGATATGGGATAAATTCCTGTTGAAAACTTGGAAACTGCTCAATGCGTTTTATTTCGAGCCATTTGGAAAAATGTTGCGAAGAAAAAAAACGAGTAGGCTCCCCTTTGCAAAAGGCATTTTAACTGCAATAAAAAGCAATGTTACCTATATAGATAAAAAATAATAATTATTATATATTACAAATATTATTATGATAACGCTCCTATCCCCAAAGGTGTGAGCAGAGTTTTAGAGGGCTCTCAAGGAGCACACGCTATACCCGCGTTTGGCAATATTTTGTTGGATAATAACAAAAATAAATCTGTCTCATTTCAACTTATCATTTAAGCGTATTTTCTCTTTCTCACTTATGAGCTTTGGCTGACATCACAACTCACAAGAGCCCTTTGTTTCATGTAAGATTAGTTAGAGTTGCATAGATATTATTTCCTGTCTTAACCGCGCTCTGCTCCAGAAACCACGTACACACCTTTCCTATTTAATAGTGAACAAATATATAAAAACGTTTTCTTTAAATCACTAAACAAATCTTTCATTGGTCACCTCAAACCCATTATATTTTAGGGTTAAGATTCGGCATATACCTATACCCAAAACGAATTACACGTTTCTTACTGTGGGTCTTTTATAATATAATTTTACGACATAGATAAATAGCCGGAACCAACCAGTGTAACGTGCCTTCAGAATTCTGAAGCGACAATCTTGATGTACGGACAAATTCATTTTCATCGCAAGTAATTTTTTTGACGGTACCAAGATTGGAATCCAGAATCTACGGATTGAGAGAGAGCCAAAATATTATATTTTGTCTCAGCTAAAAGTAGTTAGTTAGTGTATAATTCTGTAAAAATAATTAGGTCCATGTAAAGAACAGGTCTCCCCGCGAATTAGTGTACGGTGTTCACAGATTATGCCGTGTGGTGACGGCAGAGTAGAATACATTTGTCACCAACCCCTACTCTTCCCGTGGATGTCGTAAGAGGCGACTTAGGGACTACACATTGAACAGGGAACGGGCAGCAGCGCTCTCTGATACAGTAACCTTTTAATCTGCGATCTTTAACCCGCCTGCCAAGCGTGGAAATTATGACAAAAGGAGGTTCGTAGTCCAGCAGTGGACTGTAACGGGCCGTTTATGTTTGATGTTGATGTTCGCAGATTTTCCTATGGCAACTAAATATTTTGCCGCTGAAAAAAGCAGTTATGTAATTCAGGAGCTCGACAATATTAAAGCCAGCCCCTTTTTTATCGATAGGAGGAGGGATTCCCAAAAATGCTCCAACACGTCTCTTGTTAACGATTTTTCGCGTGGATGTCTTTCCGCGTGTCTGTCATTCTGCGTATTAGTCATTTCGCGTACTCAAAATGTGTCATTGTGCGTGAAATTGATTCTTCTTCTTCTTCTTCATGTGGGTTGTAGAGTTGACCAAATTGATTTATAAATTAATATTTTTCAATTCATAATTGGCAGACTTTCCATATAAACTTTGATCCTAAAGGGTTAGAAGGAAAATTATCAAAAATACTTAGAATAGAATAGAAAGACATTTATTTAACGTAGTACATAACATTTAGACAAACACGTATAACAATAACTTCCACACGTATCTTAATATTTGTGTAGTCTATTGGTATGTATGTATGTATGTATATATGCAGGGGCGTGCACAGGGTTTAGGGCTAGGGTAGGCAGGCAGGTATAAAAAGGATAAAAAAGCACTAACCAAAAAAAAATCATGAATTAGGTTACTGTATTGTGATGACCGGTGGTGTTTCCATGCAATGAGTGATGTAATGTAAGTTTGGCCACCTCAAGTATCTAACCAGGTGATTGAATATTTGGAACAAGTCACACTAGAGATAACCGAAATGGCCTTTAAAAATTGACATAGCCGGCGTCGTTCAAAACGTTCAAAGAAGTGCAGAATATAATACACGGAAAACAAAACACTATTGGTGTGTACATACACAACGTTAACCAGTTGAAAGTCTCGTAAGATTTTATTTGAAAATGACTTGCGTTGCAAAGAGTTGCAATGCAATTAATTCAAAGGAATTGCAATTTAGACAAACACGGCCCGTCGGCACAAAATTCACAGCTATTACTCATTGTTATTAATGTAATTTACTAACACAAAAAGCACTAATTGCTCAAAAAAACTATCAAAAACTTCAAAAATCACTGCGCGTTAAAACAACAAAAGTAAACAATATGGCTAATAAAGAGTGACGTTTGACGTTTCCAACCCTGCGTTCCGAGACGCGCTGAAATCGATTAAAGTACTCGTAATCGCGTTCCGGATCACTGTCAGCCATACATTTTTTGCTTTTCTGATCGCTGCTGACAGCGCTGAAGGTCTGATTCGGAATGCGCCCTTCCTTTTGTTTGGTTTTACCCAATACGCGCTTTTTCATACGACTGGTGCGTTGTGATTGGTCGTTGGTCGGGACAGAAAAGCTGGGCTTTTCGGATTTGTATGGAGCGAAATCACGCACACTAACGCATTGACAAGTTTTGTGTTCGCACATAGGGTCTTTATAGCACACAGTCATATTATATTTTCTCTCACTACATGTAAGTAAACGTCAGTTGGAATAGGCAGTGCTTTTGGCGAACGTAAACAAAAGACGAGTGGAATTTGTTAAAGATCAGGATGTGTAAAATTAATATGGGTGTTATGGTAGTTAGTATGATAGTGTAGTGTAGTTAATTAATGTATATTATTGAGAAGGTATTTATCTGAAAATGACAGGGTAGGCAGTGCTTTTCTGCCTCTATGAAGCGCACGCCCCTGTATATATGTATGTATATATGTATTAATTAAGTATGTTAAATTCTAGTACACGTTCTTGTCATCCCACTTTAATTAAGTGTCTCACACAACACATTGGTTGGCTGGAAGAGATCTCTCTTTAGAGATAAGCTCGCCTTTGCTACAGCTATTAATAATATCATTTCTGTATAGTGTACTATTGCAATAAAGAATATAATTTTTTTAATATATAAGTCGCAAATAAACCAAATAACCCTTGCATCTCGTACCAGGAGCCCAGAAGGGTAAAAGACGCGTCCTTCAAAACCCATTTGGGAAAAATCAGGAGCACACTCTATCAATATCCGTCGACACCGGCGACTGGCGACGACAGGTAATTTGTCCGCCCCCACTCCGCCCCCCCTTAGGGCTCCGACACACCTACGATTGAACGGGAGAGTCGAGGGACCGGCGGAACTTTTGGCGATTAAAGAGTAACAACAGTACGGCTGTCAACAAAAAACGTCGTGTCAACGATACAAGAGCATCGGTGGTGTCATGGTGTCATGGCTATAGGGAAGGGTGGCACCGCCGCATTTTCAAACCCTTCCACGTACCAATGTGTTTTCGAATTTCAAATTTATGTTACGTTTATTCTCTTACGATGAAGTAAAATTTAAAGGGAAGAAATTCAAAATTTGAGTCGTTCAACTCGCACTGCGCCAGCTTCGTCGGCTTAAGTCTGATCTTGCGGGGTAGGCTCGAGCCCCTCGGTGGGGACGTACATAAGCGGACAACAATGATCAAACTTGGATGCTTTTCACAGTGTTTATGCGGCCCGTTACAGTCCACTGCTGGACTATGAGCCTCCTCCACTTAAGTGTTTGGTTTTGCCATAATCTCCACGCTTGGCAGGCGGGTTGGAGATCGCAGATTAAAAGGTTACTGTATCAGAGAGCGCTGCTGCCCGTTCCCTGTTCAATGTGTGGTCCCTAAGTCGCCTCTTGAGTAGGGGATGGTGACAAATGTATTCTACTCTACCGTCGCCACACGGCATTTTCTATCTAGTTAGCTAGATATTAATTTAAAATTTGGGCAGTTTCTAAGTCTCGCATTTACGCTCAGATAGTCCGACCAAATCATATAAGGCAAAGAACGCATACTCTTTTGAACACCTTATAAGTACTGAAATACTCGAAATTCGTCCACTATGCTCAACTGATATTTGCTGTACTAGTTTTAACGATAGAGCAAATCGAACTTTTTTCTCCAATTTGCTTAGGTAATAGTTAAAACTAGTAGAGCATATTGGAGGGAAAATGTCCAACGTAGGTAGATAGATACATAAGTAGAGTTCGAATTTCTATAGATATAGACAGCATTTCGATTTCTTTATAAAGTTTAAACTATTAACAAATGCAAAGTATTTATTTTATTTAACAATTTAAATATGAACGACGCAACAGTCCTACTTATGGGTGGTTCTAGATCTTCGCAACTTCTTCGGTGCGCATCGCCCCAATAGTTCCAACGAACAATCGCTCGTGTGCCGAAGCCCTTAGCTCCCTCCCCTGTCACACACAACACGGCGGTTGAGGACTTTTTGTGGTCAGCGTTTGATGTGGGAGGACTGTATAATTGGAATATCGGTTTAGCGCCTGCCAGGAACCTAATAGCAATTGTTTTGACTGCTATTATTATTTTGACAGGCACTTTTTCATCGTAATCATCAACAGCTCATACGAGGGGCTCGAGCCTACCCTGAATTAGAACGATCGGGCCTTAGTCGACCATACTGGTCCAGTGCGGGTTAGCCGACTTTATACACAGTTTTTAAATTTCTTCGGTGATACAGCCTGCAATGTCCTAACCACCAAACTGGGAAAAGGTGTTTTTGCTTGACAGTGTACCTACCGGGAATCGAACCCGGAACCTTCGTAATGAGCGGTGAAATCTCGACCACTCGGCCACGGAGGTTGTAATACATAACATAATGTTATAGGCAGGGCACATCGCCATCAGGCCCTGTTTAGTCGTGAATTATCAGTCCATTTGGCAGGCTGGCAGACTGCGCTTAAATATTCTGTGGTCATTCGTTAGAACGCACGCGTCGAAATATGGCCGCCCTAAATTGTGCGAACACGCTTCGATTTTCGCTATCGGAGCCAAACTGCGTCCTGTCCCGCCGTATTTGGCAAAAACATTATAACAATAATAATTTATTAAATTTACAGTAATTTGTCATTAAAACTTATGAACTATGATTTAATATTGATGAGTTAATTGACATTTAATTGATATGCTAGTGTCTGAGCTAAGACACCAGAAACCTTCCTTGACGGAACTAACAAAATTGGGCTCAAAACATTGGTAGTCAAAACGTTTAATATTTTAAGTCCTTTTTTCCAGTTTCGATGTTTCTTTATATACCTCTCCACAGAGGGGTTCAATCTTTGAAAAGCGATTGATTAGGCGTTTACCAACCTTTGAATTTATTCGCAGGTGTGTGTAGGTTTATCTACGATATTTTCCTTCACCATATAAGCATTAAATATATGAATATTGTGAATTCGAAATTAAAAACATTGGTACGTCGTGGTGGCGTACTAACTAGCGGTGTGGGATGCTCTGACCTCGAAGTAAAGCTGAAGAGAAATTCCTTGTATTTGGCATTAAAAAGTAATTTTTTTTTTTATCTTTTTTCTTAAATGACACAGTAACATAACACGGAAAAAAGCGAAAGTTTAAAATTATATATGACACAGTAACATGGCTAAATACAGTTAAGTGTAGTGACTGGAGCCGGTGCCGCCCTTTCGGGAGAAGCGGGTTCAATCCCCAGCACATACCAATTTGTTTTCGAATTTCGAATTCAAAACGTTTATTCGACGCTCTTACGAAGCAAAACCTGCACACTCCTACGAAGAAATTCAAAGGTTGTGTGTGAAGTCGACCAATCCGCACTGGGCCATCATACCTCTGGCCCCTCGATGGGGACGTATAAGCTGATGATATGTACGAACTCTAAATAAAAACTTATACAACATGTCGCCAATATTAATTAATGAAAACTGGCACTTATATATTAGTTTTGTTATAATTAGTGTCGGGAATCAGGAGGCGGTATTTAGGGCTAATGTTTCACGCCTGCAGCTGTTCGCTGGTAGTTATTAGCGCGATCAGAACTTTGCTGCTTACGTCAGGGGCCTGTCGTGTACTACCGTAAGATAATCATCTAAAAATTAAAAACTCTACTGCCGTGTCAAAAAAAATATAGCCAGTGTCATTTGGGCCGATGATGTAAGGATTTTAACGATACCCCACACACCCAAATCAGTTCAGGCATTTAGGCCCAACGCACACCGAGCGTGGCGCGGCAAAGATACTAAAAAGTCAAAAATTTAAATTAAACCCAAATTCTTATCTAATAAGGTTGAAAACGCCAGGCAAAGATAAATAAGAGCGAGTGGCGCCCGGCGCAGTGAAGCCTCCACGAGAGCCGGCGCGCGCGCACCTTATAAGATAGGGATTAGGATTTTATTTAAATTGTTGACTTCTCAGTATCTTCGCCGCGCCGCGCTCGGTGTGCGTTGGGCCCTAGAAGTTATGGTGGAATAAAGAAACTCACATTGTAACTGAACATCTCATCTCTAAAAATAATAATCAAAATTGGCCGTTGATCATCTAATAACAGATCCTTTCTACGTTGTGAGAGTAACCCAAACTCTTTTAGAAATTTACAATGTGATCGTCTTTATATTATGTCTTCTAACTGCGGAATTACACATAGAGTCGCCTACTCAACTTCTATGTTATTCCTATATACTGATTTGTCCCTATCTCTCGCCCGAACACAGGAGTATCAGTTGCCAGCCGGCAAGCAGCCTACTCCTGATTACCCATGTTCGCGGACTGAAAGAATAAAGTCACCAGGAAATCCCAGCGACTTTATTAAACAATACTAACTTCGTATTCTGAAAAGAACTTCGAAGTTTATTGCTTCTGCAATAAGAGCCCAGATTCCTGAAATGGATCACAAGGATTATTACATGATATATGTAATTTAAAAGGTATAAAAGGATGGCTCCAGGACTGCCTCAGCGAGTCCTTAGAGCCGGCGACGGGTGTGTCGTCTGTAGTTCTGAATAGAACTTCTAGTTCTTAGAGGAACTTTCGTTGAGGGGCATTTCCTCAACAGAATGATCAATAACCAAGTTTCTCTAATGATACTTCCTGGAGACGACCATCCTAGCTCTACGCACCGGGATACCCTTTTTCCTTAAGCTATGTCAACCGTATTGAAAAATACAGTTACATAATCTCTCTGTGTCTTCCATACTACCATCACACAAGGGATCCAGCAAGATCCAGCAAGATCCAGCCCTGACGAAGGAACTAGTTTTAGTTCCTTCAGCTAGTTGATTGCTAAGACCCCAGATCCCGAGCAAGACAGCAGTCTAGCAGCAAAGACCCGATACGCTCACACCTTTACAGCAAACTAACTGTTAAAGCATTTACGAGGCGAGCGAGAATAAACGCCCCGCCAACGCGCTCTCTGTGAGACACTGCCCATTCTGTCCTTCAGAATGCTCCTGTCCTCCCCTCACCACAGAGGTGTAGGAAAAAGGTTAAAATAATAGACAACCCCGAAGGATTGTCTACAGCGGACTCTGGTCCGACCGGTGCGCCTTAAGCGATGGAAGGAGACCAAAGTCTCTTCGTTGAAAGCATAAGCTTCTCGTGGTAAGCCGAAGCTAGTGGACTACGTCCAATCGATACTAGCCGTAGCGTTCCCGATACGGCTGAGCCGCTGTGGTAACCTTTTGGGAGGCTAATCCCGTCTTCCACCGAAGTGTCCAACGTATTGCGTTCAAGGGTGTGTTTATAGGATAGTCCACACGTGAACCAGCGCCTATGATGGTAAACCATCTTCCAACGAGCAAGCTCGAAGGGATGACCTCACAGCTGCTACTGACTGTGGGTCTCATATCTGGATAGCTCCTGCATACTGGATCTCCGTCTATCCGAACGGTACTGCCAGGGCAGATCTGCTCCAACTTCATATCTCCATATATACATATCTCTGCCGCGTGTCTCCGTGCCTGAGACCGCATATGAATCTAAGGACTCACTTCAGCTATCGCTCTGAATATAGCATTACAGCCTTCATCATCGCTCGTCCAGTCCACTGCTGGACTATGAGCCTCCTCTCCTTGCAACCATATGTGTCGATATTACATCGCACAGTTGATCCAGTAATAAATCATACATGATGATATTAGCCAGAGCAGTCCACGTCCAGTTTCTCGTTCTCAATTAATAAACTCGTTCCAGTATGCCTCTTCACAGACTTATGTCTTGAAGGAAGCCACTATGTCCTCCGCTATCTCCATTATCGGGGTTAAGACTTGAAAGACCATCATCGACACTAATCAGTCTGAGGTCCACCGCGCACGGCTGTGGACAAGTCCCCATCCGCGGCTATGTATTCAAGTCGCTGTATGCGTCTTCGGTCAATCAGCGGTTCAGAGCTAGACATACAGTGGTAGCGGCATTCATAGCAGCCCGATGGTTACTCCACATCTTCATAGGTCAGATACGGAAATCTCTCCACAGACTTGCGTCTTGAAGGTAGCCACTAAGATATTGTTAACTCCACTATCGGGGATAAACTTAGTGTACTTATCACGCCTAGGATGCGACCCATACATCAGCGGTTCAGAGCTAGACATGCAGTGCCAACAATATCATAGCAGCGATAGTTATACCTCGTCTTCATGCGTCAGATAAGGGCTCTCTATGAGATGGTCAAATATAGTGCATTATATGATCAGTTTGATCCAGCGGCCGTGTCCGCTTTCATTAGATCATCTAGGTGCGTCAAGCCTATGATTCCCTTGATTTTCATTTTTGACCATCTCGGATGGGATATGTCATCCATAGAGGCATAATTAACCGTTCCCATATCAAACAGGCAGCACGCCAGTCTTCAGGGACCGAAATCCCGTCGAAAGGCAGTGAGAGGCTGTGCAGCGCCTGCGACTTTAGGTTCGGCAATTATTTCACTTGGTTTTCCAAGTATAGACTTATATTAGTCTATTTTTGCACTTTTATAATAATGTCAATTTTCTTGAACTTAACGTTCCGCCAGCCATCTATTCCTAGACGGCCGACTGCCTCCCACCATGTATATTGGCGATACGCATCGACGGTACGCGCTAGGTCAACAGGCCCTTTTCCTAAACTTGTTCGATATTTCTGAAACTCACAATGCGAACGTATCTCAGTCTATGCACCCCAAGTATGCATTTAGTTTTGCATTATCTCTTTTAGTTTCTGAGTTATTAATTTTTGAAATATCAAAAATGTCCAATACAAGAACGTATTAAAATTAAAAACATTCATTACAAGAACGTAATAAAATTAAAAACATTCATTACACGAACGTATTAAAATTATAAAAATTCATTACAAGAACGTATTAAAAAAACAAAAATTCTCTTAATTCGTCTCGAATCTTTTATTATAACTTTCTCTATGTCTTACAACAGACACACGTTGTTCTACATAGTTTTAATTTACATTAGGGTCGGGGAGTTACATCCAGCCCCAAAGTTTTGTTGAAATTCATGAAGACAAAAATTTCCATCAGCTTAACTTCATTTGGAAAGTATTTCATGTGTTAGATTAGGACTACTATTATTTCCCCTCACTCGAGGTACTGTAGTTCTATCTCAAGCTTCTGTTATATTTCCCTCGCTTGAGGTACTCACTCCAATGTTTACAGGCTTTTTGATTAAATATGTATCTTAGAAAAGATGCACGACGCAATGAAAATAGTCATACACACGCGAAGAAAAGGAAAACAATATCAACCAGTAAACCTGGGATCTGGTTCTCTCTCTCGTTGCACGCGCGCACGAGTACTATACAATTCCGTGTTTATGCACATCTTTTCTAACCGCATTTTTATTGTGTTTACGAACACGCAACGTTCGACTCGGGGCGCGGATTTTTACCCTTCTGCATCGAACATTCTGCGCGACGCCGAAACATCAGCGCGTCGTCGTCGAGCCAACGATGACGCAATTCAGTAACGGATATTTTCGTAATACGCACCGTCGCAGCATACAATACATATGCAGCGGCATCGTAATACGTTAATGATCCTTTCGCAGGTTCCCCGACAGAAATCTGGTTACGACTTTTACTTCCTCTGAATGATCAAGTTTGGTCAACTTTCCAGCAACACTGACGGCCGTGAAGCCACCGCGTGTCGGTCCGAAAACCTCACCAAATCATTCAACTTCCGTCTTTCCCTCGCTCGAGGTACTCACTCCATTGGTTTCAGCTTCGCGTTTATATTTCCCTCACTCGAGGTACTCACTCCATTGGTTTCAGCTTCGCGATTATATTTCCCTATCCTAACTTCTAACCTAATCATGTTTAAAACCCTATCGTGGAATTTTCTATATTCCCCTAGCTAACAAAACCTACACAACTCTAACTTTCCTAACTCTCAACTAAATCCTAAATTATCCATCTGGCTCATTAAAACTTCTACCCTAGTGGCTACGTCCATCTCCGTCAACCACTCCTATATTAGCACAATCCTAAATTATCCATTTTTTATCTAGCTAAATAAAACTTGTACCTAAGTGGTTACGTCCATCTCCGTCAACCACACCTATATTAGCACAATCCTAAATTATCCATTTTCTATCTAGCTAAATAAAACTTGTACCTAAGTGGTTACGTCCATCTCCGTCAACCACACCTATACAAACCTAACCAGTCCAAATTAACAACAATAATATTAATAACATTCTGTGGCTCGCCACCGACCACATGTTAATTAATTTCCTAACTTGCCTTTTGTCTTGCTAGACTTTTATTGTTTTAATCTGGACTTAATCTCTACATTGGATTGTGCTACTCCCTAACTCCTATTGGTGCATAATTTCCTAACTTGCCTTTTGTCTTGCTAGACTTTTATCGTTTTAATCTGGACTTAATCTCTCCATTGGATTGTGCTACTCCCTAACTCCTATTGGTGCATAATTTCCTAACAATTGAAATAAGACATTAAGAACCATTTAGAACTCAGTGTCCAATCTTTATCGCAACAATATAACATTATAATCAACTGACCTTGAATTTGTGTCAGTCAGCCCCCGAACTTTTGTTGGTTTGCACAGCCCCCCAACAATTGATGTTCTGACCACTTGCATGGGGATTATGTGAGCATTATACGATGTAAATCTGAGTGTTTCGAAAAAGAGTCTCCACCTGTCCTACCTACATCGAACTAGTTCCAACGATCGTCTACGCAGCCATTAGTTCGCTTAGATATGACAATGTCCCTCCATCTGTTCGGAACACCATTCTCGTACAGCCCCCCAACAATTGATGGTCTGCACACTTGCATGGATGTTAGCATTATACGATATAAATCTGAGTGTTTCGAAAAAGGAGTCTCCACCTGCTCTACCTACGTCGAACTAGTTCCAACGGTCGACTTCGCAGCCATTAGTTCACCTAGATAATGCAATGTCCCTCCATCTGTTTGAAACACAATTTTCGTAATTCTGCTTGCTAGACTTGGTTCGCTTCTTCAGAAGCGTTTATGATTCATCCAACTAAAAGTGCAAGTGGCAGTATTGTTCGGTTCTGCGTTTCGGACTAACTTGCGAGGCATGTTGTCCGTTTTAAACATAATGTTATAAAGTGCTTCCTAGCCTTTCCTTTCTCTTCTATGTCTTTTTTCGAGGAGGTTTTTGCGCCATCTCTTCCTCCTCGCGGCGGTCCTCATAATATGAATTACCGCCCACTATCATGCACCAAAATCCCTATTCACCTACTTGACTTTTATCACTGTCTAGAAAGTCTTTCTAAAAAGTTCTTCTTTTGAAGACTCACTTCCAAAACCATCTCTCTTCATCCATATTGATCCATCTATTATTTCCCTCGCTCGAGGTACTGTGGATCAATAACCATCTCTCTTCATCAATATTGGTCCATCTATTATTTCCCTCGCTCGAGGTACTGTGGATCAATAACCATCTCTCTTCATACTGATCCCCTCATCAGTTTTCGAAGACTTACTTAAAAGTTCTTCGTTAATGTGCACAATGTGCATCATTCACTTGCTTGCAATTACTTCTCTTCCATTGTAACGACCCAAGTGTTAAGCCAATTAACCCGGCGAGTTTGTCGAACTCACTGAAAACATTTGTTTACCATCAACAAGACAAAAACGATTTCGCCCGGAATTAGATGAGTTCCACATTAAAATGACAAACCGCCACTAACCTTGTAGTTGACGCGCAATTCGCTAGAGCATCGAAAACGTAAACGATACAATCGTCAGTACGCTCGACACCCAGCTTTTAAACGACTTCTGAATTTAGCTTTTTGTGATATACATCCGAAGCCGTAGAGGCCCCTGAGACATCGCTAAATAAGTCGACATTGTTACAATAAATGTTGAAGACCGTTTCCGGTCTTCCTTCTCCCAATCTTCATCATCAAATATTTCGCTTTTCCATTGTTTATTATTATAGTACAATGACACTATTTATTTTTTTCAGAGTCCCCAATCACTGTTTCATGAACAAATCATGCCTATGTTTATATTCTTTGAAGTGTCCTATCCCACTTCTTACAGTGTCCCTCTTCACTGTCTCATGAATGACTCATGCCTATGTTTTTATTCCTTGAAGTGTCCTATTCCACTTTTTACAGTGTCCCTCTTCACTGTTTCATGAACCTTCTATAACAATAGAAAAGTTTGTTTATAACCATAGTAACCTAGCAAACTAAAACTAAAGTCCTCATGCACCACTAACCAAATATAATTCGGTCTGTAATACACAAAACCCGTTTCAATCTCTATGTCCTATGGGTATTTTTAGACATTCACATTGTAAAGTTTCTTTCCATTTCACACGCAACAAATTGTGGCTTATAGCCACCGTTCACGATACAATTTAGAATATCCTGGTCACGGCACCAAATTGTAACTGAACATCTCATCTCTAAAAATAATAATCAAAATTGGCCGTTGATCATCTAATAACAGATCCTTTCTACGTTGTGAGAGTAACCCAAACTCTTTTAGAAATTTACAATGTGATCGTCTTTATATTATGTCTTCTAACTGCGGAATTACACATAGAGTCGCCTACTCAACTTCTATGTTATTCCTATATACTGATTTGTCCCTATCTCTCGCCCGAACACAGGAGTATCAGTTGCCAGCCGGCAAGCAGCCTACTCCTGATTACCCATGTTCGCGGACTGAAAGAATAAAGTCACCAGGAAATCCCAGCGACTTTATTAAACAATACTAACTTCGTATTCTGAAAAGAACTTCGAAGTTTATTGCTTCTGCAATAAGAGCCCAGATTCCTGAAATGGATCACAAGGATTATTACATGATATATGTAATTTAAAAGGTATAAAAGGATGGCTCCAGGACTGCCTCAGCGAGTCCTTAGAGCCGGCGACGGGTGTGTCGTCTGTAGTTCTGAATAGAACTTCTAGTTCTTAGAGGAACTTTCGTTGAGGGGCATTTCCTCAACAGAATGATCAATAACCAAGTTTCTCTAATGATACTTCCTGGAGACGACCATCCTAGCTCTACGCACCGGGATACCCTTTTTCCTTAAGCTATGTCAACCGTATTGAAAAATACAGTTACATAATCTCTCTGTGTCTTCCATACTACCATCACACAAGGGATCCAGCAAGATCCAGCAAGATCCAGCCCTGACGAAGGAACTAGTTTTAGTTCCTTCAGCTAGTTGATTGCTAAGACCCCAGATCCCGAGCAAGACAGCAGTCTAGCAGCAAAGACCCGATACGCTCACACCTTTACAGCAAACTAACTGTTAAAGCATTTACGAGGCGAGCGAGAATAAACGCCCCGCCAACGCGCTCTCTGTGAGACACTGCCCATTCTGTCCTTCAGAATGCTCCTGTCCTCCCCTCACCACAGAGGTGTAGGAAAAAGGTTAAAATAATAGACAACCCCGAAGGATTGTCTACAGCGGACTCTGGTCCGACCGGTGCGCCTTAAGCGATGGAAGGAGACCAAAGTCTCTTCGTTGAAAGCATAAGCTTCTCGTGGTAAGCCGAAGCTAGTGGACTACGTCCAATCGATACTAGCCGTAGCGTTCCCGATACGGCTGAGCCGCTGTGGTAACCTTTTGGGAGGCTAATCCCGTCTTCCACCGAAGTGTCCAACGTATTGCGTTCAAGGGTGTGTTTATAGGATAGTCCACACGTGAACCAGCGCCTATGATGGTAAACCATCTTCCAACGAGCAAGCTCGAAGGGATGACCTCACAGCTGCTACTGACTGTGGGTCTCATATCTGGATTGCTCCTGCATACTGGATCTCCGTCTATCCGAACGGTACTGCCAGGGCAGATCTGCTCCAACTTCATATCTCCATATATACATATCTCTGCCGCGTGTCTCCGTGCCTGAGACCGCATATGAATCTAAAGACTCACTTCAGCTATCGCTCTGAATATAGCATTACAGCCTTCATCATCGCTCGTCCAGTCCACTGCTGGACTATGAGCCTCCTCTCCTTGCAACCATATGTGTCGATATTACATCGCACAGTTGATCCAGTAATAAATCATACATGATGATATTAGCCAGAGCAGTCCACGTCCAGTTTCTCGTTCTCAATTAATAAACTCGTTCCAGTATGCCTCTTCACAGACTTATGTCTTGAAGGAAGCCACTATGTCCTCCGCTATCTCCATTATCGGGGTTAAGACTTGAAAGACCATCATCGACACTAATCAGTCTGAGGTCCACCGCGCACGGCTGTGGACAAGTCCCCATCCGCGGCTATGTATTCAAGTCGCTGTATGCGTCTTCGGTCAATCAGCGGTTCAGAGCTAGACATACAGTGGTAGCGGCATTCATAGCAGCCCGATGGTTACTCCACATCTTCATAGGTCAGATACGGAAATCTCTCCACAGACTTGCGTCTTGAAGGTAGCCACTAAGATATTGTTAACTCCACTATCGGGGATAAACTTAGTGTACTTATCACGCCTAGGATGCGACCCATACATCAGCGGTTCAGAGCTAGACATGCAGTGCCAACAATATCATAGCAGCGATAGTTATACCTCGTCTTCATGCGTCAGATAAGGGCTCTCTATGAGATGGTCAAATATAGTGCATTATATGATCAGTTTGATCCAGCGGCCGTGTCCGCTTTCATTAGATCATCTAGGTGCGTCAAGCCTATGATTCCCTTGATTTTCATTTTTGACCATCTCGGATGGGATATGTCATCCATAGAGGCATAATTAACCGTTCCCATATCAAACAGGCAGCACGCCAGTCTTCAGGGACCGAAATCCCGTCGAAAGGCAGTGAGAGGCTGTGCAGCGCCTGCGACTTTAGGTTCGGCAATTATTTCACTTGGTTTTCCAAGTATAGACTTATATTAGTCTATTTTTGCACTTTTATAATAATGTCAATTTTCTTGAACTTAACGTTCCGCCAGCCATCTATTCCTAGACGGCCGACTGCCTCCCACCATGTATATTGGCGACACGCATCGACGGTACGCGCTAGGTCAACAGGCCCTTTTCCTAAACTTGTTCGATATTTCTGAAACTCACAATGCGAACGTATCTCAGTCTATGCACCCCAAGTATGCATTTAGTTTTGCATTATCTCTTTTAGTTTCTGAGTTATTAATTTTTGAAATATCAAAAATGTCCAATACAAGAACGTATTAAAATTAAAAACATTCATTACAAGAACGTAATAAAATTAAAAACATTCATTACACGAACGTATTAAAATTATAAAAATTCATTACAAGAACGTATTAAAAAAACAAAAATTCTCTTAATTCGTCTCGAATCTTTTATTATAACTTTCTCTATGTCTTACAACAGACACACGTTGTTCTACATAGTTTTAATTTACATTAGGGTCGGGGAGTTACAACATACATGCAGACATGAACCATGAACACATCACACTCCTTTTTCTGGGCAATCGTGTAAGACTCTCTCCTGACTGGATACTTTGTTTTTATATCATCTAGCTGAATTGTCTTACGGCTATCAGGGTAATATGCTTTTTATGTAAATCCAACTGAATTGTCTTTCAGCGAAAAAGTCATTCTGATAGAGACACTAAGTTTAAGCCCCTCGGAGAAGACATACCTAATTATTCATCTCTGCCAAAGATGTCTACGTGGATATAAAATACAGAGAACTACTGTGGTCAGGCCATAAAGGACCAGAAGGACCTAAAACTTCGAACGAGTTAGTTGACTCGAAAAGAAACAGTTTTTTTTTCAGGCGTACATCGCGACTCATTTCCTTATGATATTTTCCTTCAGAGTAATATTTGCAAGAAATTCACTGGTATGTGGTGGGAATAGAGCTGTGACATCTTTTACAGTAGACACACAAAAAAAGAAAACTTACGAATAAGTAGTGACACCAAAAATTTTAAACTTAAGTGAAATTCTACTTGAAATAACGCTACCGTAGTACATAAACACCCCCCGCTCGCTGGCTTTAGGATCATTTAATACGTCCAACAGCTGTTCCCGATAGGATTCTACAAACTATTTTTAATGGTTTGCATGTGTAGCTGCAATAAAATACTTTTCAATTGTAACGCGAATAAACTTGAGAGTCTTTGGAGAGAAAACTCGCAGGCGATCTCGTAGCGACTCGTAGCTGTTAGCGTAGCCCGTAGCAAATTTCGTAGCTGAGAACTCGTGAAGACTGGAAACATGACATGTGATGGCATTATTCCATCATAGGTCATGTTTCCAACTGCAAAAATTATAGAGCGCATTTATGGCTTTTAAAATTTGTAATCGTCTTTCCTAAAAATATGTAATTTTAATGCTTTTGATATCGAAGTAGTTTTACACATTTGAATTTATAATATTTTTGGGGTAGAAATAACTTTAATTTGTGACCTATTGTATCTCATTAACTGGCTCATTATCTGAATAATTTTTCGCCAAACAAACATTTTACAACAATTACCACCTCCAATTACACCTCCAATAATTTTATTGCTTAGGTACTTTTTTCATAGTTTCTTTATTATTTTCGTTTAAATATAAACAGTTTTGTTAATATAACCCAATCTTGAATCCCTTTCCACAATAATTTCAGACAGACAACTGTGTCGTAATAGTTCAATTAGTAACTTTAATTGATTGCGGGCTATGTCGCGGCTAAACAAGCCGACGCGACGTTTAGTAAAACGCCCAGGCTTGCTGCCTACAACATGTGCCGCCAGTCCCCCGGCCACTCCATACAACCGTCACGTTTTAAATGCCTACCATGGAGTACCATTTACTACTAATGACTCTGTGAGCTGTAGACCTTGCGAGTATATATTTTTTTTAAATGGCTGATTTTATGTTTTTTTTATGTTTTCAAACTACATAACTCTGTATTTTTTAAAAATTTCCAAAAACTGACTCGACAAAAAAATTATATTAATTTATCAAACCTGCTCACAAAATTTCATGAGAATCGGTTGAGAAACGCGACCTGTAGATGAGAATAAACAGATCGACAGATGAACAGATGGACATACAAAAGAAATTTTGGCCAAGCTGAAACGGAGGCGCTTCGCTCGCGCTTTACGCTCGCTCGATCAAAAAGCTTCTAGGATGCTTCTAGTATGCTAGGTACGCCGCCGCCGTGCCGTGCGCCCGACGACGACGGTGGCTGTTCGCCTTGGGCGGGCAGCTAGTATAAAATTATAATTACGCACAAGAAAATTAACAGAAAAAAAAACTGTATTTTGAGTCGGAGTAAAATTACTTACGGATCACTGGCTCGTCTCTTGGCGCCAGGTTCAGCGCCGGTCGAGGGTTGAGGGGCGAAGATGTCTGCTCCGTCGCCTCCTGACTCCAAGATCAGGTGCTCGTGGACCCTGATGTACTGGAGTGGGGTCTGTGATCAAATTAATACTTAATATCGTATTATCTTACAAAATAATTACTCTCTTGCTGATCTAGGAGTTCTGAGGAGGATTTTTTTAAAAATAAGATAAAGATAAAAGTGTCTTTGTTATTCGAAGTAAGACTTAACATTTTTTTCGACGTCAAAGCAAGATGGCCGTTCACTACAAGTGTACGCCTTCTGTTATTTATTTCCATGCCCAGCCTTGGACGGGCTTGTAGTGGGGTAAGATAGTTATATGAATCATGTGTTACTTCTAATATATACTAGCGTCTTATGATTAATAAATCTGTATCTATTCGGACTCCGTCGTATTCTTTACTCTTGTCCTTACATGGCAACCCTTGCATGCCCTTGCCAAGTTTGGGTTTGGGCGCGTTAAGTTACCGTGAGTGATATTAATGTGGACGGTATTTGTGAGTGACGAAAATCAATCGAATTAGCGATAAAATGTGTAACTCAAATACGGTGAAGTCTGCTGCGTCGCCCCAGAAAATTTTAACACAAGTTGGTTACAACTACCACGTCACTAATACCGACGTAGAGATGCACATGGGCATAATTTCTTGGAGCATGGTGGTATTCTTGGTGGTACCCTCAAGGATTGAAGCAGTTGCAGAGGTTGAAATCTATCAGGAGCTCATCATCATCATCACCATATTTACCTGCTTCGTCCGTCTGGCCCTTGAGTGTAAGTCCCGTTGGGCTAAGGGCAGTAGGGCCCTCAGGAAGCCAGGCACAGAGGCACGGAGAGGGTAATTGGTGCTCTCCTGGACTCCTGTTTGGAACTCTTCTATGTTCACCATGCCTGCCTGTTGGATGAAAGTAATGCGTAAATTAGATCAAGCCTAGCAAGGTAGGCTACGGCTTTTGCTGAGTGAGGCCCTTTTTGTCTGGGAGTCGCAACACAGGAGTAATTTTGTATGTTGTTTTTGTATTGTCATATCTTTCTGTTGCATTGTGTACTATTCTTTATGTATGTGTTATGTGTTGTAATGTGTTGTGATGTCCAACAAATAAATGTTTCTGATTTCTGATTGAGATAAAAGAAAAAAAAAACGAAACTTTTTAGACGATCAACATCACAAATCCTGCCCAGGGGTCAGATTTATGGAGCTGATGTCCATCTGTCATGCATGACTCATGACATGAATATTTGTGCTCCAGCTATTGCTAGACCAATTGTCTTCCCGAAACATGGTCTTCCATTTGCATTTCTCTTGTCTTACTCTTCAGACAGTCAGAAGATTCAATATACTAACCTAACCGGGTATAGGCTCACAAAGTCGTTTTTGTTTCACACCACCACCACTGGAATTCGAACCCGGAACTTTCAGACGAACGAGAGCCGAATGTTTTACTGCTCCACCACGGAGACTGTTTGCATGAAAGGATGAAATTTTCGGAGCATCCAAGTTTCTCCGTAAATAGGGTAGACCATGCAGTGATTGCGCCCACATTAAGAAATACACTCATTCTCAAATATATTGCAATTATTGGTTAATGTTCCTTTCTAACAAACATTAAATTACCATAGAGAAATAAGTTTTAAGTCATATATCGTAACAATAAAGGCTTATGTCCGTCCGTCGATGTCCGTCCAAGTACAGAATCATTAATTCTTGCTGCCTACTAACTATATTGTAGTTTGGCAGAGGATGAAATCTTAGCAGAGTAAGTTTGGAAAATAAAGTGTTTTATTTTATTTTATTTTTTTATTAGACAAAACCCATCCAGTTGCTCAGAGGAGTGAGACAGGGGGATGTCATCTCTCCGAAACTGTTCTCCAACGCACTGGAGGATGTCTTCAAAACCCTAGACTGGAACCGATTGGGCATCAACATTAATGGCGAATATCTGTCACCTCCGCTTTGCCGACGACATAGTCATAATGGCTGAATCGTTGCAGCATCTGCAAAAAATGCTGCACAGTCTCAACGCTGCCTCACTGTCAGTCGGTCTCCGGATGAACTTGGACAAGACTAAGGTCATGTTCAACGAACGAATAATTCCGGTTGTCCAAGAATATGTCTACCTCGGGCAGACATTGCAGTTGGGTAGAGACAATTTTGAGCGTGAAATCGCAAGAAGAGTACAGTTGGGCTGGGCAGCATTCGGGAAACTGCGTCATATCTTCTCGTCGCCACTACCGCAATGCCTGAAAAGCAGGGTTTATAACCAGTGTGTCCTACCCGTTTTGACATACGGAGCCGAGACGTGGAACATGACGGTGAAGCTGGCCCACCGGCTACATGTCACTCAACGAGCTATGGAAAGATCTATGCTTGGTATTTCGCTACGGGATAAAATCCGAAATGAAATCATCCGGCAGAGGACCAAGGTGGTGGATATCGTCCAGAAATGTATAGCAAGCTGAAGTGGCAGTGGGCTGGCCACGTCTGTCGCAGAACCGATGAACGTTGGAGCAGACGGGTTCTCGAATGGAGACCGCGTCTCGGGAAACGTAGTGTGGGACGCCTCCCTGCCAGGTGGACTGATGACCTGAAGAAGGTAGCTGGTGGTGGCTGGATGAGGAAAGCGGGTTATCGTGCGCTTTGGCGTACACTTGGGGAGGCCTACGTCCAGCAGTGGACTGCAATAGGCTGATTGAAAGGCTTAACCGAGCAATCACTTTATGGTGTACCCTATCTCAAGATTGAATGAATAAGGAATCTCTGGTCTCTATGCTAGTTGTTGAAAACTTTCATACTCACCACAAGATTGTGTATGAGCTGCCGAACTCGCTCGCCTGTGTCAGCGCTGACATCCGCTGCAAAGTGATGCAGCGCTGACAGGAAGCGACGCAAGCGCTGCAGCGCTGGAGCGCGACCTTCCGCCAGTGGCGGGGATAAGGACTCCGTAGATGAGAGGGCTGGAGGACAAAAGAAATCGGTCAGTCGTGATAAACTTCTTTTAATCATCCCGTCTATTTAAAAAACGATGATTGGTTCACTCATAAGTGCTCACGAAGTGGTTTTAAAGCCCACGGGCGTATAAGAGTTTTGAGTTTTGAATAAACATTTATTCATCAGTTGTAGCCTAAAGCTCTTTATAATATTTTTTCTCATACAGGAAGATGAAAAGGAAATTGTACAACTCGTTGTGTAGTTTGCATCCCTCATTGCACTCCAAATTTTACTTTTAAATCCCTCGCTGTGCCAACTCACAATTCAACTCTAGAACTCTTCACTCCGCTCTGTAACCAAGATAGCACCTTAAGGCCCATTTAGGCCCGGTTTAGTTATTGAAGCTAAGCGGAGAGGAGATGTGAAAATAACGAAATCTGATTGGTTATTCAAACACATCTCTTCTCCTCTCCGCTTTGGTGGAAACCGGGCTTTATACTTGCCCAAGCACAGTGGCGAGTCAATTTAATCCATGAACTAAATCCCAAGTACACTACTTAATCCGTCATCTAAACTCGGCGTGGCAAGTAGCTGTCAAAATAGAACGGACTTCTATTTTAAAAAGTACTCCTTACCTAAGTCTCTGTTGTGTTTTTTTCATCTCGTCTCGGGAAACGTAGTGCGGGACGCCCCCCTGCCAGGTGGACTGATGACCTGAGGAAGGTCGCTGGTAGTGGCTGGATGAGGAAAGCGGGTGATCGTGCGCTTTGGCGTAACCCTTGGGGGGGCCTACATCCAGCAGTGGACTGCAATAGGCGGATTGATTGATTGATTGATTGACTCCTTACCAGTAGCGGTGCCGTTGTTTTGTGGACTGGGAGGTCCAGGAGTGGGAGATGACCTGGCTTCTTCCTGTTCTGGTGATCTGCGGTCCTTGGCTGTTGTTGATGCTATAACAAAAAGAAAAATTTTATACTTAAATTTTGTGTATGTAGTTCTGTTTTTAGATTTTTGCGTAATAAACGTAATCTGTTGAAAGAATAATAAATCTTTAATAATTATAAAGCAGAAAATTAAAAAAATTGTCGATCTTGGACAGGAATCGAACCTGCATCTCCTTTGCTATCCGGGCCAGAATCAGGCTTATTACCAATTTGCCACCAAACATCTTTAGACAATAAACAAGACGTGTATGATTACCATTGCTCACTCATTTGGGGATCGAACCCGAGTCTCCCGGACAGGAGGCAGTGGGCCTAACCTCTACACCTCCAATATAAATTCCTCAGCACGACTACTCCAAAACACGAAAACTGAGCGCTGGTCAATTATTTGCCGCCATTACTACGAGATCGATGCTAGGCGAGCGTTACCAATTCCCCTGAGTACACAAAGGGCCGGATCCAGGCTTCGAGCCGGGGGGCACAGGCTCTTATTTTTTGCGATTAATTTTCTGATGCCATGTTTCAGAACTTACTAGTTGGGGGACCGTTGGAACACTTTTGAATCTAAGAGGTCCTCCGACTGCAATGACAACTTTATTTAAACATTTTTTTTTCTCTTTGTTCTTTATTGACAGGGCAGTCGTGTTTTTTATTTTATATAATTATTTTATACACATTTCGGTGACGAGTTTTTTTTTGTAATTTTTGAATGTGATCATCAAGGGTATCAATGATACCCACATTGTAATAATAACTGAAAATAGGTATATTTTTTTGTAAATGGCGTCAGTCAGCCGGTGTTATGAACATTTTAGCCTGCGTCATTGGGGTTGATGTAGGGATTCTAATGATTCCCCATACATACACATCTGTTCAGACATTTATAAGTTATGTGGGAAGCCTATGATTATTAGTAGTGGATGTCTTTCGGCTGAGAAGATGATAAAAAGAAACTCACATAACCCTAAAAACATTACACTCCTTTGAGCAGTCGTGAATAAGGTTGAACTAGGCCCCACGGTGGGGGTCATGTACTGACCCCATAACCCCCTAGATCCGTCCTTGAGTACACATTGGCGATATTATGCCGCGACACGCACCCCATCGCGCTGTGTACACACATTCGCCGGGCCGGACTACGAGATATGGGTACTCAGTGCTAAGGCTCCTACACACTATACAAGGTTTTATATGTGTAGGAGTCAACAATTTATCTTCTTCTTTTCTTTGTAATTTCCTTGTAATATTAGTGTGATAGTGTGAT
Source organism: Carpatolechia fugitivella (assembly GCA_951230895.1). Taxonomy (NCBI): domain Eukaryota; kingdom Metazoa; phylum Arthropoda; class Insecta; order Lepidoptera; family Gelechiidae; genus Carpatolechia; species Carpatolechia fugitivella. Next base: position 12,129,013 of record OX579665.1, read on the forward strand.
GGTGATAATACCACATAAGCCCAGTGATTTTCCAACTCCATACACACAACAATGATTGATTTTTCCGCAGACATATCTCTCTTTTGGGATATTTTCCTCAAGACATTTTCCTTTACCGTAACGTCGAATAAAACATAAGGATTTTGAAATTCGAAAACACTATTTAAACAGCAACGTTCCTCTCTCAGGGATGTGATATCATCACATACAAAAGTTTTGGAAAGAAGAAGTAGGCCCGCATGTACAGTCAAGTCGAAAAGCTCTTGTGTTTTTGCCTCTCTCAATGCCGCGTGTGTCTGACATTGTCGCCCCGTGGCCAAATAGTGTTGCACATAGTAAATATCGATATCCGTCGATAAGCAATTTGATCTCACAAGTTTTGGCTTACAGGTTTGTGTTTAAATAAACCATATTATCAAATAAATATTTCATAATTTATTGTACTATTTTATTTAACTTTATTCGGAAAACTTACAGCTATATTTATAAAAGGACAGAAATTGGACCTTGTAGATTCGACTGTCTTTTTGGGCATTACTTTAGATGCCAAACTACAATGGGATTCTCATATAAATAAATTGTCGAACCGACTGAGTTCAGCAGCGTTCGCAGTTAAAAAAATTAGAGCCCTTACCGACGTAGACACCGCTAGACTAGTCTACTTCAGTTACTTTCATAGTCTAATGACCTATGGTATTTTATTGTGGGGTCACGCTGCGAATGCTAATAGTATATTTATTTTGCAGAAATGGACTGTTCGTACAATTTATAGATTAGGGCCTAGAGTGTCACTGAGGGAAAAATTTAAAGAAATCAATATTCTGACATTTGTGTCTCAATATATCTATGACAATCTTGTGTATATAAAACGAAATATAAGTAATTTTCAGAAGCACAGTGATATACACAATTTTAATACTAGAAATAAAGACAAGTTGGTTGCTTATGTCAGCCGACTACATAAAATTAGTAATTCTTTTAAAGGCAATTGCATACGCTATTACAATAAGGTCCCTACTGATATTAAAAACTTGCCTTTTGACAAGTTTAAAATAATTATAAAACAGAAATTGTATAAAAAAGGTTACTATAGGATATCTGATTACTTAGAAGATAGGTGTCTATGGGAATAGATTGTTTGAGTAGCAGGCTTTTTCGATATGTAATAAGCATTAATTTTGTAATTGACAATATTTTATTTAAAAAAGGAAACGCAAAAGATGCGACGACTGTGGAGTTTCTTCGGTGAGCTCTTCTCCACAGATTCCGCCATTGTGTTAGTGAACTCACCCAAAAAAATGTAATGACGGATCTAAGTGATGTAATAACATCCTATGGAAATAAATTATTTTGACTTTGACTTTGCTAAATAATACAAATAAAAGAAAAGGAGTAAACACATAGCCGAAAACTATATTGTAGTTTGGCAGAGGATAAAATTTTAGCAGAGTAGGTTTTGAAAATAAAGTGCTTATTTTTTTATTTTATTTTTTTATGTTCAATTAGTTATGTCCTTTTTTACAACTTAATCATTTTAATCAATATCTCTGAACCGGGCACATCAATGGCAGCAGTTGCTGGCGAGAGTAGCGTTGTTTGGTAGGGGATTTTGACCTTTAATTTTTCGAACGCGCGCTTTATTCAGATGTTTATCGCGTTATTTAAATTTGCATTGCTCTACAATAAATTAAAGGTAAATAGAAATATTTTGTCTATATTAGATTTCAGATTAAATATTACCTATTCAAGCCAAATAAACAATTTCATTTCATTTCATATAGTACAAAATATAAACGTCATTATGAACTTACTGAACTACAGAAAGAAACTAACAATATAGTGTGTTTCTTGAGTAACCTTGAAAGCACAAAATCAACTTTTAAGAACTTTAATACGTTTTTCTGTTGCCTAATTTGTTATTTTTATTTATCGACTCATATCGGGGGTTCTAGTCAGAGGTAATGTTATTAAAATCGTCTCAATCAGCATCGATATCGTACAACCCAAAAAAATCTCTCACTCACCCTAATTTTATTGACATCACACAACCCATATCAATTATCTCTTATATTATTCCTCAATTTATCGATATCTATTTTACGAAACGGGCACACCAGTAGCAGCACTTGCCGGCGGGTGCGGCTGCTGCGTTTGACATTTCATTCTGCGGGCGTGCACTAGTCAGGGTAAATGTTTTTGAAATCGCCGACACCCTTTGATGCCTTAGGTACTATTCGTAGGATGGGGAATTACACGTCAGTGGTATTAGGGCCGTTTTGCATTATGCAGCTATCTCACTCGCACATTTGAACGTTTTTATCAAAGGTATGTACTATGTATTTATCGTAGAATTGGCCACACCATAAAATGATCGAGAATTTCATGAAATGGTTTCATTTCATGGTGTGGAGGACCAGATCATTAAATTGTGAACATTTCACGGTTTTGTCATCCATTCACGATTAGAAGGCCATATCGTGAAAATAGAGTGTCCTAAAAATATTTAATAAAATTCCAGGATATGTTAGGAGCTTATTGTTCTCTAAGTCCGAAAGTATATTGAGAATATTCAATCAATCAATAAGCCTATTGCAGTCCACTGCTGGACGTAGGCCTCCCCAAGGGTACGCCAAAGCGCACGATCACCCGATTTCCTCATCCAGCCACCACCAGTGACCTTCCTAAGGTCATGAGTCTACCTGGCAGGGGGGCGTCCCACACTACGTTTCCCGAGACGTGGTCTCCATTCGAGAACCCGTCTGCTCCAACGCTCATCGGTTCTGCGACAGACGACGTGGCCAGCCCACTGCCACTTCATCTTGGTACACTTCTGGACGATATCAACCACTTTGGTCCTCTGCCGGATGATTTCGTTTCGGATTTTATCCCGTAGCGAAATACCAAGCATAGATTTTTCCATAGCGCGCTGAGTGACATGTAGCCGGTGGGCCAGCTTCACCGTCATGTTCCACGTGTCGGCTCCGTGTGTCAAAATGGGTAGGACACACTGGTTATAATCCCTGCTTTTTAGGCATTGCGGATATTAATTATCTGTAAAAACGCTAAATGTGCGAGGGAAATAATTTATCACATTCGACAAAAAGTAACTAGAGGGTTGCCCGAGTGGTAACGCGTACGGTTTTCATTACGATGGTTCCAGGTTCATTCTCCGTGTGGACTCTATAATCAAACAACTGTTGGTAAGGACATTGCAAGCTGAATCACTTCTTCTGCTGCTATTTTCAGATTAGCTTACTTAAATATCTCACCGGCACATCTAACCGCCCACCCTTGTATTTCGGGTTAATTTTAAATTACGGTTATTGTTATACATTACAATTGATTTATTGATAATTTTACGATAAATTAAACACACTTAAATAAATGTTAAATTAACTACTTTTTAACTAACATCAGCTGTAACTAATAGAATTATAAAGAATCACGATTATTCCCTGAAATTAAGGGTGGGCGGTTAGATGTGGCGGTGAGTACAGTTTCCTTCTTAATTTAATTCCCTACAGATCCTTCCTTTCGACGTGCTTAAAGTCGTATATTATCACGTTTTGGAGTGCACACACTCAATGTTCCTCTCAAAGCAAGAGGGCGTTTGTCATGGAGTCCACTCTTCGACTCCGGCCCGGAGGATCCTGATCGCAGGAGGATTGAGGAGACAGAAGGTATAGTACTTAAACGCGACTGCGTGAAAAGTTTGAAACTTTCAAACCTAATTAATAAATGAATTAAAAAGATGCAAACAATTTGTTCTTTTTTTGTTTTTTTTTTTAATGATCGTGGTTGATAGTGTTCACAATAGCAATCGGTCAAATATTCACAATATGTTCCATCATAGCGTTTTTGTTAATTATGAAGCAGTCGGTTAAAAACGACTTAGTATTAGCGATAAGGCCGCCTTTGCGCACATTTTATAATAATGTTTTCTTTGTATATTATGCCCCATATGTGTTATGCAATAAAGTGTTACCTACTTCCTTACTTACAGTACTTACTGCTTGGCCTTGTATTGGTTATAGCGCGTAGTTTTTATTATTTGTGATGTTTTAAGAAATCGGTTAGTCTAATAGACCACTTACGTTTACGATCGTGTGATTCTAAGTCTTGAGTAAAAATTGTGATTTAGACGAGTTGCTACTTGCTACTAATAGACCTTTTACGTTTGTGACCGTTCGATACTAAATCTATAGATTACAAAACTGTTATTTTTTTATTTGACGGCTGATCAATTCATTATGACCGTATGTACTTACATCTAAATTCCAAGACAAATTGGTACGTGGTAGAATCGAATCCGCGTCTACCGGACGGGAGGCAGTGGCCGTAGCTACCGAAGCTCGTAAAAATATTTCCACATTAATATCTTTTGTCAGCGTTTCACCTTAGTATGCCTAAGACCCTGTATTTTCACACAGTAATTGCGGAGGCGAGACGAGAGCTGGCGGAGGTGTCGCTGCCACACGCAGCACTCGATAACGAGTAGTGTTGCGCAAGTTGTCGATGAACACGCGTTCAACAATAAAATAATTTTCAATTCTCTTACCTGCTATTTTATTTATTAAATTAAAAATCAATAAAGTAGTTTTATTTGCAAAAAAACATCTATACCTACCAATGCATTTTCTATTATGTACTAAGTAAATTAGTTGTGCGCAAAGTTGGTATGAAATGACAAAAAAGAGAGTGAGAGATTATGTTATTAGATGAATTTTCAATTTAATACGTATAGAATAAACGAATACGATGCTGTGATCGACTTTTTTATAATTCGATAAATCGAATAATAAATTTCCGACATTTTATCGATATAATTTTATGCCGAGATGAACAAAAAAAACAAAAATAAAGTGAGATTAGGAGAGCATTTTTTTAATGAAATGCAGATTCGATATGAAAATGCTTAGCTAGTTTCAAATTATGCATAGCATAATGGAGTTTGTTTAATTACAATAAAATGAATCATTCGCTTTCAGGCTCTAAAAAATCTCCTACAACAATTTACATACACACATAAAGTCCATCAGACCACGCTCTTCCATTTGCTACGATTCAGACATACTTAATTCATTCACATTCACCAATCTTTTCATGCATACAACAATTTTATGTATCGGTAACATTTCGTCGACAGTGTCCCATCACTAGCGGCTGTCAGTTCCACCAGGGCCGCACTCAGGCCACCACTAGCGAGCGACGACTAACTTTTATTTATCCGTCGCGAGCACGCTAAGCTCTTTCAGACATAATAGATTGAGCCGAAAGCTGTTTTGTTTGCCGTATTTTATTTACGGTGGTAACGGATCTATACAAAATAAACATTGTAGATATTAATTATTATAAGGCTCAGATGATTGACACATCGAAACTGGACAGATTCAGAAACATTTTCAATTAAAGAATAGAATAGAATAGAAAAATGTTGCATAGTATTGCACACCAAAAACAACAAAACACAGTAATTTACAAATAAAAATAAGCACAGTTCAGAAACAAACACATAACCTAAATAATCACAAGCATACAGTTTACAGAAGTTACTGAAAACGGTTAAATAAAATTGTTTGCGGAGTGCACCGCGCCATCTGCATTGGGCCAACCAATTGGCGCACTAAGCGCAGTTGGCGCACTGGCGCAATAAAAAATAAATAAAAAAAAAACTTTTATTACTTAAGTTTACATTAGCAAGTTATAATCGGGGCCTCCCAGTAAGTAATTGTAGAATACTTGTAGTGGGAGTGCTCCGCTCTTCCACATGAATGTAACAGGATTATAAACTTTAATTAACAGCAGTAGGTAAAAATATATCTTAAATCTAAGAAGTACCCAAAATTGTGTGAGTGTGTAGTGTGTATAAGTGATGTTTGAGTGTGTGTGTGTGTGATTGCGTGATGTTGCGAGAGTGAGAGAGATAAGAAAGCACGAAGTTATCTTACCTTCGGACAACCAGGTCATTCAGCCTAGCTAGAGTGTCCTAAACAAACATTCCAGCCGCACAAACTCAGACATTACGGATTGAAACAGCCTCCGTAGCCGAGTGGTTGAGATTTCGCCGCTCATTACGGAGGTTCCGGGTTCAATTCCCGGTGGGGACACTGTCAAGCAAAAATCTCTTTGTGAGACTTTCCCCAGTTTGGTTAGGACTTTGCAGGCTGAGTCACCAGATTGTCCAAAGAAAGATGATGCCGTGCTTTGGAGGGCACGTTAAGCCGTTGGTCCCGGCTACTATGTAGTCGTTACACGAGCCATGTCATTGGCCTTTGGCGGCTCTATAACGCTGACACTAGGGTTTGTGTGGTCGGTTGTCGACCTTACAACCCACACGATGAAGAAGAAGAAGAAGGATTGAAAGCCGCGCGCTGTGACCGCTAGAAGGTCAGCTGAGTAAAATAATAAAATAACCTTGCTAAAATTAAAAACACGACAAAAATATATATCCAGTGACACTCGGACTGATGTAAGGATTCTAACGATACCTCATACATGCGAATCTGTTCCGGCATTTAGAAGTTATGGTGGGATAAAGAAACTCACATACATACCTACATACTTCCTTGCGGACTACGAATGGTAAAATCCCGCTACGACGACGTAGCTGTTTGCTACGACTGGAGGTTACGAGCTACGGCGTAGATGAAGAATTTGCCTATTCTAACGATACCCCATACATGCGAATCTGTTCCGGCATTTAGAAGTTATGGTGGTACAAAGAAAGTCACATACATACATGAACAGTAATGTACACTCCTTATTTGGGCAGGCGTGTAAAAATGAAGTTCTTGCGGGCTACGAGTGGTGAAATCCCGCTACGACGTAGCTGTTTGCTACGACTGGAGGTTACGAGCGACGGCGTAGAAGAAGAATTTGCCTTACCTTCCATTTTCACCAGGGACTGGAACCCTTACGATTTTGATCAACGATGTCTCGTACTCTTATTATGCTATAATTATAAAATTTGCAAATCCAGCAATAATAACAATAATACTTTATTAAAATTGTCCAGCTACAAACATTACGCATGACCACACTAGGCACAGCCTGTATCGCGGCTACCATTTGTTCAAAGAACGATTAGAACAGGGACCTAGCTAGATATTTAGAACAACGTAAAAAATAAAATTAAACAAAGGTATTCCAAATCAGAAACACTAATAAAGAGAAAGATACTACTGCGTTATTATGGTTCATGATTCTAACAAAGAGTTATTCAATTAAATTTACAGAACAATAAAGGAAAATAATTACAAAAAAATCAAATTCGAAGCTGCATAGAAGCTCGAGCACGAGAGTACGTGACTGTTAGTGTGTGTATCCGGATATGTAGGAGTGAAGGGGTGAGGATAGGGATGTGTGTGTAATGTGAGTGTAAAAGTCATCTGAGTGGACCCTATCAAGGAATCTGACAAACATATATTTATTGTAATTATCATTCTGTAAATACGTATATGTGGAAGCTTGTAAATGGCATATAAGTTACTACTTATGATATATGTTTTGTAAAAATAGCTGTAAGCCTCCCAAATAAAATAAAATAAATACTTAAAACAGTCAATCAGGGACCGGAGTACCCGTTGAAAAACCCCTTCAGGCGTTTGGACTGAAGGGATTTTTCAACGGGTAGTCTGGTCCCTGATTTTTACTAAATTTTGTTGAGTGATAGTAAATACGACATATGCTAGACAGACTGAATGTATTTAGTCAATACAGACCGACCATAGAAACTACTGTGAGATGAGACCTCGCGAGCTTTTTGTTTTTCAAAATGGCTAAATAGGAAACAAGTAACTAAATAGGTAAGTACAACTTATCATATCGTCTATAATGTATAGTGCAGCAAAGGAGATAGTTACAAAAGCAGGCTGCTTAAAATCGATAAAGTTTGAAAACACGAAAAAACATTTTACAAAAAATAAAAACAGTTTACTTAGTTTTATTTTACTTGGTCATATTTCGAACAATTTTTCAGGTTCACTAACTAAACAACTGTAAATTGTACGAAATTACATCTAATATTTATAAATGTAAAAGTATATTTGGATTTGGACGGTTGTATGTTTGTTCCGCTTACACACTTAAAGTACTGGACGTATTTGGAGGAAATTTGGAATGGGGTAAGTTTGTACCCTGGATTTGCATTGCTTGCTGGATTTGCAAAAGATGCGACGACTGTGGAGTTTCTTCGGTGAGCTCTTCTCCACAGATTCCGCCATTGTGTTAGTGAACTCACCCAAAAAAATGTAATGACGGATCTATGTGATGTAATAACATCCTATGGAAATAAATAATTTTGACTTTGATTAACACGGAATATCCAAACTTGACACTGGCACAAAGTTAATCTAGTGCCATAACAAAAAAAAACAGAATATTTTTAGAGGAAAAATCTTCACAATGCGAGCGTAGCCGCGGCGGACAGATAGTAAGTAATAATCTGATAACATATAATTTTGAATATAACTCTAATTTATAAACCTAGACACGAAACAACAGTTTTCCTTCATTATTCACTATCATTCAAGGTAAGCTTTACTTCTGCTATTGGGAGCCGTCAACGGCCGCTGCCAGTTCCCACGCATGTACTGTACAGTCGACCACACGACAAGCTTAACGCTTTTGGCAATGATATTATTGTCTATATGTATAAAAATCAATTGCTGTTCGTTTGTCTCGCTAAAACTCGAGAATGGCTGGACCGATTTGGCTAATTTTGATCTTGAAATATTTGAGAACTCGATGTAAACGAAATAATTATGTATGGTAAACATGCGATCCAGCTTGCAAACATGCAATGTGCTAACCAGGCAAACTCAAAAAGTGATTTATTGACAGTGTCCTCACCAGGATTCGAACTTTGAACATCCAAAATAAGATCATATCGCTCTACCGCTTAGCCACGCAGACTACCCATTTTAATTTAATATTCTTCACAACTCGCTGTTTTGAAAATCCTTCCATATTTAAATATTAATAGCCAATAGGAATGGTTGTATGGCTAACAACAATAATAACTGTGGTATTGTATGAGGACTATAAATCAGGGTTTGAAGCGCGAGTAAACAGTAGTTAGGGCATTTTAACGTGGGAGCCGCACGTGGCTTTGACAGATAGCTCATACAGGGTCTTAACAGTGTACACCAGAATTAATGTGGCTCAATGAATAAATCAGTATATTGCTGAACGTGTACCTCTCCTTGGGCACGCCAAAGCGCACGATCACCCGCTTTCCTCATCCAGCCACCACCAGCGACCTTCCTCAGGTCATCAGTCCACCTGGCAACTGGCCTTTGGACCAACTTGGGAATATCGAAATAGATAGGCCGCGCCGCAGTCTTACAGCGTACTACGCATCCTAGGCGCGCTACAATAACCCTAGAAGCTTCTGCTCACCTCTTCTTTGATCTGACAATTGTCATCAGTCCACCTGGCAGGGGGGCGTCCCATACTACGTTTCCCGAGACGTAGTCTCCATTCGAGAACCCGTCTGCTCCAATGCTCGTCGGTTCTGCGACAGATGTAGCCAGCCCACTGCCACTTCAGCTTGCCACACTTCTGGACGATATAAACTACCTTGGTCCTCTGCCGGATGATTTCGTTTCGGATTTTATACCGTAGTGAAATACCAAGCATAGATCTTTCCATAGCTCGCTGAGTGACATGTAGCTGGTGGGCCAGCTTCACTGTCATGTTCCACTGTTCTTGGCTCATGTAGTACCCAGCTTAGCTTTTAAACTGAACCACTTTTGACTAACAAAAAAAAAGATTTTTTTTTTTCGTTCAAGCAAATTTTGACCTTGTGAGCTGATCTGATCAGTTTGAACAAAAAGTATCTTTTATATTTTTGTAAAGTTCTACAACAACCACCTGTGCGGGAGACGCGGGTTCGATCCCCACCACGTATTAATGTGTTTTTGAATTTCGAATCTACATAATATTAGGTAAGTATGTTTATTCGACGCTCGCTGGCATATATCAAGGCATAGATAAATAATATGATCAAGGTAATATTTTTTTAAGTTGTAAAAACATGTTTTATATTAACAACTAGCTGTACTATGCTCGCATTACGTAAGATTTTCCCGTGGGAGTAGGACTTTTTCCCGTAAAAAGTATCTTATGTGTTAATCCAGGGTACAAACTGTCTCAATACAATACAATAAAATTATACTTTATTGACACCAAAAAGTTACAGAAACACAGTACATATAAGTTGTAGAAGAGTCAAGAGGCGGCCTTATTGCTAAAGTACCAATCTCTTCCAGGCAACCGTATTCTATCGAATGGAGATATCCATTCCAAATCCGGCGGAAAATATCTAAACATCCAAATATATTTTCACATAATATTATCTTAGTGTGATTTAGGTTACAGCGCAGGCTTTTTAGATTCTGAACTTATACCCTATATGATATCAATTTGCTTGTAGTTTACCCTGGTAAACGAGTCAGTCGATAATAACTACAATTTTCATGCGAGCTAAACGCCCTCTGTCGCAAACAGTGATTTTAGAATCACGTATGACTGTGGGAAGCGCCCACTGGCGGACGTTCCAAGAACCTACAATTTTTTTTATTTATGTATGAACTAAAGAGTATTTAATGGTTATTACTGTATGAATACTAGGCTATTAGGTCATATATAGAGCGTCCGGGAGACGCGGGTTCGATTGCCATCACGTACCAATGTGTTTTCGAATTTCAAATACATATTATGTACGTTTATTCGACGCTCTCATGGTGAAGGAAAACATCGTGATGAAACCTGCACACTCCTGCGAAGAAATTCAAAGGTTGTGTATGAAGTCGACCAACCCGCACTGGGCAGTGCGGGGATCTCGATAATCTTTGAATACTTTATTGCACACACATAGGAAAAATTGAATAAAAGTAAAAACAAGAAGAAGTGTCCAGGCGGTTTTATTGCAACATAGTAATTTCTTCCAGGCAATATTTAGGTACAAGAAATTTATCTCAGTAGTACCTTGTAATTGCGAATTAAGATCGAAGCGTCGCCGTTTCAGCTTGGCCAAAGTTTCTTTTGTGTGTCCATCTGTCCATCTGTCTGTTTGTTCCAATCTACAGGTCGCGTTTCTCAACCGATTCTCGTGAGATTTTGTGAGCAGATTCGATATAATATTAACCGTTTTTTTGTCGTGTCAGTTTTTGGAAGTTTAAAAAAATGACGGAGTTATGAGGGTTGAAAACGTAAAAAAATCAGAAATCTGCCATTTAAAAACATATATGCTCGCGAGGTCTACAGCTCACTAGTCTTTATAAATATTTATCTGTTATCTTGTGCCTTCATGACTGAAATGCTGTCTTTTTAGTACCTGAAGGTGACGTTTTCCGGTCTAAAGATCATATAGCGGCTCTCAAACTCTGATAACATGGTTATCATCCAGGAGTTATGTACCAGGATTTGGTTTAGGGTAGAAGGTTTTTTTTTTTATTATTGTTGCAGAAAGTGACTTCTAATTGCACCGAGTGTTTGGAACATTAATATCAAAGTTAACACTTTATATCTATCCCCCTTAGGCTGTTGCTATAATACTAGGGGTAAGAGCCTTCCGCTCCCCCAAAAGTCCGGTTACGCTTGATACGTCGATTTTGCGACACAAGCATTAGGTCATTGTCAAAAAAAAAAATATATATATATCTACCCACAGAAACACCGTTATCTACCGAAATTTGTCTCTACAAGTACCTCCTGTATGGGAACGCAGCAAATGTTGGGTGATCGTAATCTTGTCCGCGGCGCGTTCGTCACGAACGCATAACAATGCTTCCCGCTCGCGTTTTGATGAAAGGGAATAAAATTAAATATAACTACCATCTTCAAAGAGATGTTTCTGAAGTGAACAATATGGCAATATACTTAATAGGAACGATAACTTTTTTTTTCTATCAGATAGATTATTAAAAAGTATTGGACACGTATTTTTTATTCTTTCACGTATACCTAAACAAAAAATTACGGAGATATATTGAGTTGAAGTCGTCGCAACTACCGCAATGCCTGAAAAGCAGGGGTGTATATGTCGTGGCCATATCGTAGAATTGACCACATCATGAAATTTTCTATCATTTCATGAAATGGTCGCATTTCATGATGTGGCCAACTAAATTTGACCAGATCATTAAATCGTGTGCATTTCAAGATTTTTCCGTCCACGATTGGCCATATCGCGAAAATAGGGCGTCCATGAAATATTTAATAAGAATCTAAATTATGTTTGGTACTTATTGTTCTCTAAGTCCGACGGACCTTTTCAGAGTACTTTTTCATCATAACTCTTTTTTTCTTCATTTTATAACGAATTATTTACTTTTTCACTGCGAGAAATAACACGGCCGCCATGTTGGTACATAAACAAAGTGATCGCCTCTATCGGCAATAAATGTAATAATTTTACGATATGATCAAATAATCTTGACCATTTCATGAAGTAGCTGCGTTTTAGTTGAACATATCGTCAAACGATTTCTTATCATTGATCTGCGCAAGGCACATCATGATGTGGCCAATGGACAGTGAAAATTGCATGAAATGTGATCATTTCATGAAATGATCGAAAATTTCATGATGTGATCAATTCTACGATATGGCCACGACACATACACATAAAGCAGGGCGTTTTGACATACGGAGCTGAGACGTGAAACATGACAGTGAAGCTGGCCCACGGGCTACATATCACTCAGCGAGCTAAGGAAAGATCTAGGCTTGTTATTTCGCTACGGAATAAAATCCGAAACTGTGTCTGTCGCAGAACCGATGAGCGTTAGAGCAGACGGGTTCTCGAATGGAGACCACGTCTCAGGAAACGTAGTGTGGGACGCCTCCCTGCCAGGTGGACTGATAACCTGATTTTACAGCCCATGTTCCTTGGGGAAAGTGGTTCAGTTTAATGGACTGAACACTCCATTTAACGAAAAACAACCAGTTTTTCACGGTGGAAAATACAAAAGATACAATTCCTGTGGAGTTTCTTCTGGCCGTTCTTCTCCACAGCGAGCGTACTCTGGTAGTGAACGTGCCATCCATGACAACTTTGCCGTCAAAAAATTATTTGTAAAAATCTTAATTCGAATAAAATATTTTTGTTATTTTTTTTAAATATTGTCAATTACAAAAAAAAAACAAACAATACATCTATTAAAATCACAAATAAAAGATATTCTCTAGCGCGTCTCCCCGCGGCAGAGTTCCCACAAGACTGGCAGCATTCCCCCTCTGTATCGCTATTGCTATTCTCTGGGCAAAGTAGCTACCAGCTCTTGGGTCAGCCGATACCTCGCGGAGACGCGCAGAGATATCAGTCAGAAACAACTCAGAAAGAACTTACATTTCCTTCTCTCCGATGTTGTCGGCTGCGTATAATCTTTATCAACCACCTCCTCCTTCACTTTGGCCTCCATCTGAAACAAAAAGGTTAAAGTTTATTTGTAAGAAACTTTTAAAATAACCACATTTATACCCAATGAGGTCGTTCTATTGCGACGCAAGGGCTCCGGTACTATACGTCCCTCAGAGGAAATAAAAGACGATCGCTACACTGCGAGGCGACGCGCGTCAGAAATCTTTGATACGTCCACATGCCATAATGTCCAATGGCGGTGGTCGAGATTTCGACGCCCGTTACGTAGGTTCCGGGTTCGTTTCCCGGTGGGGACACTGTCAAGCAAAAATCTCTATGTGAGACTTTCTCCAATTTGGTTAAGACATTGCAAGCTGAATCACCTGATTGTCCGAAAGGAAAGATGATTCCGTGCTTTGCCGTTGGTCCCGGCTACTATCTAGTCGTTCATGAGCCAAGTCAGTGGCATTCGGCGGCTCTATAACACTGACACCAGGGTTTGTGAGGTCGGTTGTCGACCTTACAACCCACATGATGATGATGATGAATGTCTAATGGTTTTTTGTTAGTCTGAGACCTCAGTTTGCACCATTGTAAGAATCAAGTCAAAATTTACAAAGTAATTTTGTCAGGTAATTAGTCAGGTAAGTAGGTTAGACCTACTTAGCGTTTATTTTAAACGTTTGAATAGACCAATATAACCTAAAACAAGGCTTCAGCTCCTCAATAACGTGTGAAAGTAAAAATTGTGTCCGCACACCTGCCCCGCACACCTGTGCTAACGAGAAAAGGGGGGTAGGGGGGACCGTACTGGGACTACATAACACGGGCGGGTAATAAACGCCGCGTTTTTTAAAGAAAACCAATTTAAAAAAGTACAGTTGTAGTAGTTTTTCTAAAGTATGCTCTACTCTATAATTTATATATATTCTTTATTGCAATAGTACACTATACAGAAATGATATTATTAATATTATTAATTTATTGTCAAATATACCAAAATATAAGATGCAAGCCACGCATTAAGTTAAGACACTGTCGTATTTTACTTTATTGGAGTGTTTAGTGTGTAATTTAGACATTGTATTTTCCAGTGAATGACTGAAAACTATAAACTATAAGCTCCCTACTCTTGAAATAAAAGCAAATCTGTAAACGCTGAATTTAGATGAGCGAGGCGAATATCCTTCACCACAAAGTTCGTGCCCGCTGTATTAGCACTTTGATTTAGGCTAGGTGTCTAGGTCCGTCAGGGAAAAAATCCTTTGCCTTTACGAGTATATTGCCGAGCGATAAACGTGGAAACAGCATTGATGATTGTGCTTTCCTCGCAGTTACAGATCTTATGGAAGGCGCTGGGTTTGTGTCGACAAAGCAAATATAAGCAAGCGTACATCCTTAGCGCGTAGAAGGTTTGTGACCAAAAATTTACCAAACGCAAGAGTTTACTAAAAAATAATGCCACGATAATAAATTTATAAGAAAACGCAACGGGTCTCAGCTGCTATCTATGCAAGTAATCGTTACACGAGGCATGTCAGTAGCCTTCGGCAGCTCTATAATACTGGCCCAAGATTTTTAAGGTCACTTGTCGACCTTACAATTCACACCATGAAGAAGAAGATAAGTATCTAGAAAACAGGCGGCCTGAACGACGCTTTTTTTACACGATTGCCCAAAAAAGGAGTATTCATTACAATGAATGTGATCAGGGTTCATGTATGTATTTATGTATGTGAATTTCTTTATTCCACCATAACTTCTAAATGCCTGAACGAACAGATTTGGTTTTACGGGTTATCGTTAGAATTTTTACATCAGTTTGAGAGATATTGGTTATATTTATTTGGCAGGCCAGTTGTGTTTTTAATTTGTAGATTATTATAAATTATTCTGTTACAAAACGCCGCGTTTTTCTAACGGCGTGTGTTTGTAATAACTCGGTGGTACCATATGTCCCGAAGGCGGGCGGCTGACTCGAATGGCGCGATATAAAACATATTGCCTATTCAAACGGAGGAAAACTATAACTTAAATTATAATTTTGATGGCGTCTCTGTTATTTCAATCGGTTTTGAGTGTCTAGCAATGATGTTATGTATAAAGTGAGGTAGATGTCGCACTAGCGCGCAGACACTGAGGCGGTCAAATTAAGACAATAATAATTGTCGTAATTTGATTTAAGAAAAAACAAAAAACAGTCGCGTAGTATAAAAATGCTTGCCTGCCAGCATTGAAAAGGAATCAAATTTAAACACCGAACAGTATGAATATACGTCATCTTTAAGTTACTAAAATATCATTGGTGTCTATTAAAGTGATAATATCGTCAATTATAATTGAACACTGACAATTTGTTACAAAAATAGGCACACAAATCCCAAAACCCTTGCAACGAAAAGAAACCTATAATAAAAAAACACATTGAAAATACTTCGCAATACAAAAAAAAAACTTTTATTTTTATTAGTGTGATTACTTAAAACTCACTAATATTCTAAATAAGATAAGACTATAACAATATGTAGCGGAAAGGTTTTCAGAAATCACGTATAAGGAATATTATGGTTTTTTCCTGCGGTAAAAAGGTGAGCTTAATAAGCAAAACCCCGCAGTGTGTGTTAATCACTTTATTGCTTGATCTATCTTATCTATCTTCCTTTCATCAAAATCCATTCAGCCGTTTAGACGTGAAAGAAGCGGCTGTTCTCAACAAGTTGCATGTCTTAACCGATTCTCATAAAATTTAGTGAGCAGGTTCGATAATCAAATAGTTTTTTTTTGTCAATGTAGTTTTCCGAATTTTTTCAAAAAGGCGGCTATATGGAACGAGTCTACGCAAAATAATCTCGAACTCGGCGGCGTGGAGACATTCGATGTCCGACGAATCGACACCAGCTGCATAATTCGTTGAAAACGTAACAAAAAAACATATTGCAGCCATTTCGATAAATTTTCAAGCTCGCGAGGTTTTCAATACAATCAGTACAAGACAATACAATTCAAATATACTTTACACAGAGAACTAATAGTATTAGTTAGATAACTTAGATAGTTTGCTAGTATATTATATCAGCCGTGTGGTGACGGCAGAGTAGAATACATTCGTCACCAACCCCTACTCTTCCCGTGGGTGTCGTAAGAGGCGACTTAGGGACTACACATTGAACAGGGAACGGGCAGCAGCGCTCTCTGATACAGTAACCTTTTATTCTGCGATCTCCAACCCGCCTGCCAAGCGTGGAGATTATGGCAAAACCAAACACTTAAGTGGAGGAGGCTCATAGTCCAGCAGTGGACTGTTACAGATAAAGATAAAGATACAGTCGGCCGTTGTCAACGGCAGTGGGCCGTTGATGATGATATTATATCAGGTTTGAGCCAGGACAGACTTAGCGTTAGATAGATACTAAGCAGAACTGATGGCGTCCAGGTGTTACGTCATAGCGGCATCTGGCTTGTAGCTTCCAGACGCCTGCTTCGTAACCGGAGCCGGATGTTACAGGCTTCCGGTCAGCAACGATTCGAGCCCAGTTGCGAGCAGATTACAGTAAAGTATTTTTAAATCCTTCTCATTATTAATCCTTCTTCTTCTTTCTTACTAATAAATAATATGATAAATACAAAAGTTACTCACGATTAGGCTCGGTTTCCACCAAAACGGAGAGGAGACGAGATGTGTTTGTATAAGCAATCAGATTTAGTTATTTCCACATCTCCTCTCCTCTCCTTACGACAGTTGTAATAATTTGTTACTCTAATATTTGTGAAGCGAAATATGTAAAAAAATTAACCTTAGACAGCTAGGACTCATCGCATCCCGTCGGCAATCCAGGTTAGTTTTAAAAAAAATCTTAATGACGTCACAAAGTTATTAAGCTCTGAGATAGAGGATTATCAAAGAAATATCAAAAAAGGAAAATAGAGGATTAAATGGTTTGTTTTTTTTTCAAGGGCTTGACGTATGACAATATCTATAAAAATATCGTTGACGATTTACTATACTCTCAAATAATTCAGACCTGTAATAATTCTGGATAATCCGTCCCTCCCTAACGTACACCCATCTCGCGGTTTGAGTTCTACACCCTTGTATCAACTTTGTAGGCCATTTACAACATACGATTTCAGTGCGAGAGTTTTATTAAATGTGGTCACAGAATAGTAGAGCTTGTCCAGGTCGAAATGACACGCCCCACCACCGCATTTACACACAATTTTGTTGTTTTAGGTTTAAGTTTTTCTGTTTGACCATGATGTAGGCATACAGATCGTAGTTCACCAGTCGACGCTCCCACACAGATGAAGTGTCGTTGTTAATATTATAATAATAATAATAATAAATTCTTTATTTGTAACTTTACATGGTTCGCTTATGTAGTAACTCTGAAGCTTGTGCTAGTTAAAAACTGTGTTACAAGCTTCAGCGTCTTCCCAGTTAATGACACTCACTAGTTACAATACAAAGTTAATGATATTATTCAATTAGCTACTTAAAAGGTTCTTATATGTATAGTAAATATAGATATGTATTTGAATGCCTATTTTGTTGTCGTGTTTGAGTATGCTTTATTTATTTTATTGGTTTGCACAAAAGTTATTATATTTTATATTTATATAATTGTTTAAATTACTATAGTATAAATAAATATATATATATATATATATATATATATAGTCCTCTTTTTTGTTTTATCTTATTTTTAAGTAATATTGCACTCGCACAACTAAAACAACTCCGGTTGAAAGAGCGTCGGTAGTCTAGTGGTTAGGGCCTCCCGGACGGGAGAGATGCGGGTTCGATCCCCACCACGTACCAGTGTGTTTTAGAATTTCTAATTCATATGTACGTTTATTCGACGCTCTTACGGTGAAGGAAAACATCGTGATGAAACCTGCACGCACACTCCTGCGAAGAAATTCGAAGATTGTGTGTGAAGTTGACCAACCTGCACTGGGCCAGCGTGGTCGACTAAGGCCTAATCGCCCTAATTCTGGGTAGGCTCGAGCCCCTCAGTGGGGACGTATATGAGCTGTTGATGGTGATACATCTAAAATAACTAAATAAGTAGTGGGGCGCGTCATTTCTAACTGGACAAGCTTTACTACCGTACGGAACGGCCTGTCACCCCCTCCCGCCAATCGGCACTTCTTCCTTCCACCCGGCATTGTGACAGGTTGGAGGGCGAGTTAGGATCGAATCTTATTCCGACGGGAAAAACCACAATTAACGAGGGTGTAATTGTGTCGATGGTCTTTAGTTGTCATGCCATGACAACGTCGTGTCGTGTCGTATAAACGCTCGTAGTGATGGGAACGAGAGAACTGAACACAGATGTCGGCGTTTTCGCATCATCCTGTAGATATTTTCTTGGGTGGAATGAGCTACATTCGTTACTGCTGACATGGGCTACTTTTTAAGGCGGTTTTTTTTTAATTCTGACTAATAAAGTAAAATAAATACTAGCGTAGTTGTAGTATACCTAATGTATTTTTATGTCGGCCGGTCTAAACTCTATCTGTGGGCAACTTTTTACAACAGGAAAAATGACATCAGTTTTACGTGTGGTGTCATAACAATGTCGTGGCGTGTCTTATAAATGATTTTTATGATGGGAACGAGAGCGCTCAACACAGATGGAGGCGTGGGCGCCCGCATCACCCTGTAGATGTTCCCTAGGGCGAAATGAGCTATTCCTATATCTACTTTGACATTGGTTTGTCATAGAGCTTGTGTTTTTTTCAAACTAGCTAGTACGTGGGGCATACTGGGACATACGAAAGGGCCACTTATAATAAAATAAATTTTCAATACACCTTGCTCGAAAATTGAACTTACGAAGGCCGTAAACTGTGCGGCCAATGCGTTTTACCGCACTAGTGCGTTTTTTTTTTTTTTATTCCTGCAGTCTTCAAAATTATTATACAGCCAGGATCATTTTGACAATAAAAAATTAATAATCACACAGAGCCACTAGTGCAAGTATAAATTATGTGTTTATTATGGACTTGTGGTCCGGTGCGAGCTATCATCTACTATTTCCGTATAGCGCGAACACGTGGAGCCATGTGGTGTGTACTGTTTACAAACTGCATTCCGGAATGGACATTGTTGTGAGCTGGCCGAAAATGTATATTGATTAACTAGTATCTTTTTGATTAAAAAGATACTACGCTTCTTTACGCTAAGGGGTGAGCAGAGCCTTAGTTGGCACTTACAAGAAACTTAACTGAAATCTCGGGTTGGCAATATATATGTGGGCTGTTCAAAAATAGAATATGAAAAATAAAATAAAAATTGAAGAAAATATTACAACATTTGTTTCACGATGAAGGGGGCATTTGTGAACGAAATGATGTCATAATTTTGTATTCAGTAGATATAAAAAATAACATGACGATTTGAGCACTTTGACCCCATCTTCTTCGTCGTGTGGGTTGTAAGGTCGACAACCGACCTCACAAACCTCAGTGTTATAGAGCCGCCAAAGGCCGGGAACGGAAACGACCAACCGGCCGGGACCAACGGCTTAACGTGCCTTCCGAAGCACGGAATCATCTTTCTTTTCGGACAATCAGGTGATTCAGCGTGCAAAGGACCCCATTTCCACTATTTTTCGAATTTGGAACCAGTGTGTGGCGGTGGCGAACGCGGCCATTTTACTACGACAAAAAAATACACTCCCATCTCGCCCCCAAACTGCGGGGCAGGGTGAGGAAACGTGGATTGGCGGGAGGGGATGAGTGGCCATTTTGTACGGAAGTACTATTATTTCTGTTACGCTGTACCGGATCTGGAGACGCATTTTTGAATCACTCGTAGTAAATTTGCAAACCGCATTCGAAAATAATTTACACATTTCGAATGATCATGAATGATGCCGTTTTTTCGCATTTTTGAACCATTCGAACACTGTGTTGCCAATTATTATAACTAAATCTCCAAACTTATTTCATTTCAAGCATACAATTTTAAAACGGTTAACTGACATTCACTACTAATTTAAAATCGTTAATCAATCGCAAAACCTTCCGTCAATTCGAACGTAAATCAATGACAAGACAAGAGACATTATGGCTGAACGTTGTCAGCTGTTGTGTCAATTTCTTTCGTATTCGAAAAACGAGTGGCTGGTAGCTGGAACTTGGTACCACTCGTCACAGAATTAATGGAATGAATTTTTAAAAATACAAATTTTAAGAAAGCGCATACGTTATCGTGATTTCGAATGTGAATTGAAGTACGAGTGAATCAAAAATACGTCTCCTGTTATTAGTAGGTGGGCGTGCGAGCGTGCAGAACCCAGACGCGTATGACGTAACACATGCCTGTTATCAAGCGATGCTTCGTGTGTGCGTTGTCTGTGATACGTCAAATAAAACTGTTTTAAAAACTGGCCAAGTGCGAGTCGGATTCGTAAAGAAAGGGTTCTGTACCATCGTAAACGTCAAAAAACGACTATAACATTTTTCTAGTATGTGTAATTCTTTAAATTTTAGTTTTATTGTACACAATAAACAAGAAAATGACAATAACACAAAAGAAAAGCGACACAACAGGCTGACTTATTTCTAAGGAAATATCTTCCAGCAGACCTACGAGAGAGATAACAATAGACGCGGATAGGATAAGAGAAAAGGAAGATAACAATAGACGCGGATAAAGCGTGCACAATGAATTTCTTGTTTTAGTGATGTGTATAATTTCCATAGCGGTATTTTTATAACCGGAATCGGTTCATGAGATACAGCCCGCTGAGGGACAGACAGACAGACAGATGGACGGATAGCGGAGGCTTAGTAATAGGGTGCCGTAAGGGTGCCCGCCCACGTCCGACTTTTTGTAGGACCGATAATCGGGCCGATTTTTCTCCTATATTTTATTACCTTATTTCTGACCGACTTTTTGTAGGAATTCAATACGTTCCATTTTTTCTCCTACAAAAAGTCGGTTACGTATCGGACGTGGGCGTTTCGATTTTTTCATAGTTCATCTGAAAGTATACAAAAATAGAATACTGACAGTCAAAACAGAATCGAAATTGATCGAAAACAAACTAGATACAACATTACAAATATATCTGTCCCTCTTATTAAAACAAAATTTTCTATGGCGGATGTATGGCCCGCGACACATATGACGTCACATGTGTCGTCGCACCTCTCTGTCTAACCATCAACTTTGAAGCCATATAACTTTGTTTATGAGCAAGATATTTGGAAAATTATTTTTTGTGTGTTTATCTGGAACTTGAAATATTTCGATTAATAGAAATAAGAAATGAGAAAAATTTTATTTGTAACTTTACAATGTCACAGAATATTAAGCCCTGGAGCTTGTGCTAGTTGAAAACTGTGTTACAAGCACCAGAATTTGAATTTTAAAAAATTGTGCATGTTGTTGTCATTGCTATATCCGGATATCAACTAGCCGGGACACGGAAGCACGGAATCTTAAGATTTTGTTTGGGAGCTTCCCCACCGGGATTCGAACCCAGAACTTCCAATTCGAAAGCTTCTGACCGGTAGACATAAAAGCTGTTTTATTGTAGCGAACGTAGCGAAATAATATTTTTATTTTTAATACGAACACTGACCATTCGCTACTGAAAATGTAAATCCATGTTTAACAACTTTGAATACCTGTCCATTATCTACGAACATTCAGTTGTAATATCCAGTTGTTCTCAACCTTTTCCAGATATATTTTTTTTATTATACAATTGGTATTACAGAAAAGAAGCTAGTCAAGCTGTGAGAATCACCTTTATTGCTCTTACCTATCTTTGACTTACGAAGATTTAAAAAGAATAGAATTAAGATTTATATTACCAGCTCATATTTTATTACTAGTGTTTTTAAGGCTTAGTTAACCACTTGGGCCCATTGCGGATTAGTCGACTTCACTCACAATGTTTGACTGCTTCGTTTGCAAGTTTCCTCACTATATTATTAAAGTAGATGTGTGTGTGGCATTTGTAATTTTCTCCAACATTATTATAAATTTAGTAATATAAATAAATATATCATCAAAATATAAGGGTTATATCACTTCAAGATCACACGAAAATAAACAAACAAACAAGAAACAAACCAACACCAACCAAAAAGTTTTAAAATTAAAATAGTTTTTCACCGCCCAGAAATAGCAACATCCAATTTTAACCTTAAAACCGCAAAAGTAAAAAAAACTGTTGACGATCTCTGACGCAGTTGATTGGATCGCTTTTAATCAAACTTTTGGTTCCCGCGGCGTGCGGCTGACAACTCGATTACGCTCCCGATTGTGCTTAACATACTCGATTATGACTCAAAACTGTACTGCCGACTCCTGAAACTGGCAGGTTAACATTTCAAACGTGATTCCGTTTTATTTTTTATTTATTCCCGCTGAAATCTTTGATTATAATTTTAAATGTGGAACGCTATACTTGGGTTACTATAGGAGCTCTGACAGATTAAAATTTTAAAAACTTTTTAATATTATTTCGTTTATTTATTTATTTGTTAAGTAAAATTACATACTGTTTAATGATAAAATAAGAGGTGAAGTTACTTTTCTTTAATATTTTAGGTATTATGGTTTTTAAACTGAATATTATTAAAAAAAGTTGTAAACGTCGTATGAAAAATTTTGAAGCTGTCAGAACCCATCCTATAATAACCCAACTATAGTGGTGGATTTTCTGACAGCTCTTTAATAATAGTTCTAATTAAGACGATAGATGGCGCCGGCGCCGGGTGTACTTCGTGGATTCTTTTTTTAATCCTTTTATGGCCCTGGCCTGGGTGACTCACCGGATTTCTTCATCCACGAATCGTCAACGCCATATATCGAAGTTTTATGAACTGTTTTTTTTTATTGGCCGTCCGAAAATCCCCCATTGGTCGTTTATTAATAAGTTTGACAGTGGTTTGAGGTCTTTGTGGTGCCACGACACACCGACACTACAACGACGAGTGTACGAATACTACTACATTCTACTTTTCTTCTATTTTTTTCTGTTCTTTTTTTTTCTTTATGGCACTAGTATGACTTTGTGCCAGTGTCAAGTTTTTATATTCTACTTTTTTAACAGTCAAAGAATACCTATCAATCTGTCTGTCACTGACCGAGCGAGCACGAAGCGCGAGAGAAGTGTTTCCGTTTCAGCTTGGGCATTTTTTTTTTCTTATGTCCGAAGGATGTACGGCGGATGTCCGGCTATTTATTATTATTTAAAAAAAAAAACAAATTTTAATAAATGTCTTTAAAATAGACACGTTACTATTTTAGAGGTTTGGTAATTTCATGAAATACTATTTTCAATGAGTGTTGGGTGCGGTAAAGTACTCAATCATTTAAAGTTAATATATTTCAAAGATATTAAAAAGATTTTGTAGATTATCTCAATAGTATAATATTTTATATTACGAATGTTTGGGCAACTGCAACTCCAAATATATAGAAATAATAGAAATATTGGTAAAGAAAAATATTGGCAAAGATATAGAAATATTGGTAAAAAATAAATTATGGAGAATAATGTGTCTTTGATGCCTACTAAGTTTTATTTTAACAAAAATTTACTCAACATTTTGTTACTCGAAAAGGGTAAGTTTTTTAGAAAAATTGCTATACGTAAAGTGATTTACAATCAAAAGAGGAATTAGCAAAAAAATAATATGAACTTCAAATAGGTGTAAAACTAAATTAAATAGTCTTGATAAAATAATATGATAATAATATAAGACAAATACTAAAATACTTTTTACAGATATTAACTAAAGTAACTTACACAAATCCACATACACACACACACACACACACACCAACCTTTACACATACATACACACCCTCACACACAAACACACACATGCACATCTATACTCACTCATGGTTAGCTGGCTTTCATACAACTTGTCATTAGGAAGAGCAGGGCCTCCTAACACAGGCTTTGTTTAACAGGAGACCCTGACAACAAACTGTTATAGTTTTTCATAAGCTAATAAAGATTTTTTATTATTATTATTATTATTTTTTTCAAATTCGAACATTGATCGCTATGTCCACAACTTTACCTAATTGAACCAGTGTGTGCCGGTCTTAAGTCTGTCCTCGACGTTCCTACGGGTCCCGCATCTGTTAAATATGGCCGCTAAATATTTGCGTAGGTACTATCTTCGGCCCGTATTCACGCAGATCCGTTTATCAGTTCTGTTCGGCCGTGGACGAACTATGCGGGCCCCGTGTGCTGACACCGCAATGTGTTTATAGGGTTCCGTGCCTCAAAAAGAATAAATAAACCTTTGTAGGACCACCTCCTTGTTCGTCTGTCTGTCTGTATGTTATAAATGACGGTTACATACGTCACATACATACGTCATAACACAGTTTTTCTAAGTATGTAAATATTATAATTTTAAATAAATACGTTTTAAAGACAAATGCACTCGATGGTTAAAAAAACTATTTATTTCAAATCTCATCACATCACACTTCACACTAATAATTAAATGTGAAAACATATTTGGATATTTTTTCCGCCTTCACGCTTAAAGTTCTCAACAGATTTGGATGTGGAATGGAGATAGTTTATAACCTGGAATAACACATAGGATACTTTTAACGGGAAAGAGTCCTATTCCCACGGGAAAATCGGGCATAACGCGAGCTTAGCCGCGGGCTGATCGCTATATAATACAAAAACTCAACGCTTAAATCTACCTTGAGAATATAGAGATTGTACGTTGTGTGGTTGACACAGCAGTGAGTTGTAGCCGTGTGGTGACGGCAGAGTAGAATACATTTGTGACCAACCCCTACTCTTCCCGTGGGTGTCGTAAGAGGCGACTTAGGGACTACACATTGAACAGGGAACGGGCAGCAGCGCTCTCTGATACAGTAACCTTTTAATCTGCGACCTCCAACCCGCCTGCCAAGCGTGGAGATTATGGCAAAACCAAACACTTAAGTGGAGGAGGCTCATAGTCCAGCAGTGGACTGTAACGGGCCGTTGATGTTGATGTTGTGGTTGACACAAGTTTGTAGAAAAAAATTAAAAAGAAAAGTGAGAATAAAATTAATTCAAAAGATTTTATGAAGAAACCACAGAGATAAGAGTGTACATCGAAAAACTGTTGGGGGATTTGGACAGCCAATAAAAAAAAAAATAGTTCATAAATCTTCGATAGATGGCGTTGACGATTCGTGGATCCGAAAAAATCCGGCGAGTCACCCAGGGCCATAAAAAGATTTAAAAAAAAAGAATCCTCGAAGTACACCTGGCGCCATCTATCGTCTTAATTAGAACTATTATTTTTATTTTTTAAAGAGCTGTCAGGAAATCCCATTGTAAAATGGTATTTTTATGTCTGATATTGCTGTAATTAGATAACTGTTTTCTTTGTCACTTAACTACAGACTTAACTCCAATTTGATGTCATAAAGTATTAAGTACCTATTTATATTTAGATGTGACGATCAAGATGGAATTTAATGTGAACAATCAAGCTCTGAGGTGGTCTAGTGGCTAGGGCCGCTGCCTCTCGTACGGGAGACGTGGGTTCGATCCCCACCACGTACCAATGTGTTTTCGAATTTCGAATTCATATGTACGTTTATTCGACGCTCTTACGGTGAAGGAAAACATCGTGATGAAACCTGCACACTCCTGCGAAGAAATTCAAAGGTTGTGTGTGAAGTCGACCAACCCGCAATGGGCCAGCGTAGTCGATTAAGGCCTAATCGCTCTAATTCAGGGTAGGCTCGAGCCCTTCGGTGGAGACGTATATGAGCTGTTGATGAATCAAGCTCTTGGTAAAAAAAAACACCTCTAATGGAACATAAGAGTGTAAGTTACAAAACTAGTCCAGCTTAAAAAAATGTGTGTGAATCTGGTCTCCACATTTCCAGCCCTCGGTGCCAGCAGTTGCGAACCCGCAAATACTATTAATCACGCCGAGCACCTGGCTCCTGCAAAAACGGACGGGTTGCACCCGGGAAATCACAGATGCTGGCTGATTCGGAACCTTTGTTCTGAGAGCGTCGGCGGTGTAGTGGCCAGGGACTCTGCTTCTCGTCTGGGAGACGCGGGTTCGATATTCACCATGTGTTTTTTTTTGATGCGGTCACATAACAAGCACTTATACTCTAAAATATATATTTTTTCCGGTCCGCCCACGGCTACGCTCGCAATGTGTAAGATTTTCCCGTGGGAATAAGACTTATTCCCGTATAAAGTATCCTATGTATTATTCTAGGGTACAAACTATATCATGTGACGCAGAAGAAAACACGGTTCAGTCCAGCGCACACGGTTTATTAGTATAATAAATTAACGTAACACTTAAAAGCTAACTTTAAAAAAAAACAATAAAATACGGTTAATAAGATGATCACGGTCTGATGTCTCGAGGTGGAATGAGGAAATTTTGATGAAAATGACAGAACCGATACGGATGGATTCGAAATTTGAAAATAAATGGTGAGACTGCCAGTACTTAAAAGTACTGAATTGCAAGAAACAATATAGTAGAAGAAGGTAGGATAGCAGTACTGCTACAGTACTATTATTTCTGTGACAGTAATATAGTAAAGTACTGGACCCCATTTCACGAAGCAAGAATTTACTAGTAACAAGTTACAATTTGATATTCATTGCGTAGCCAATTCGCCTTAACTGTAAGCCCTTATCGTTTTATCTCATTGTCTACGCAATGTACATCAAATCTGCCGCCATACTGAAATAAGCCATAACTACACTTTATGTCAAAAATGACTTAAGTATATGACTGGAATCAGCAAAAAAAAATCCTATTTTTTGGTCTAAGTCACAAAGTCTAATTCCGCTTAATTCCACAGATACCTATCGATAGAAGGCCATAATTTCATATACTATAGCTCTAGTTTTAGGATGAAAAGCCATATTTTCCAAATTAGGGCTTTTCTTGTTAGTAAATTCTTTTTTTTACTGTGAAAGGCCATAATTTGCAATTACGCCCTTTAAATTAGCAAACGGCTATGTTTTATAAATTTAATTGTATAAACAAAGCCATAACATCCAATTATGGCTTTTCATAGTAGTTATTATTATGTAATGTCCACTTTTTGGAAAGTCAGGGAAGCTTAAGCTGGTCAGGGAAAGTCAGTGAAATCAAGTAGCTATCTGGAAAGTCAGGAAACATTGAGATTTTACACTGCTTGCATCCCAAAACTTCCCAGTAATTGTAAAATTATACTTAGATATTTTAGATTGTAGATATTGCACTGTACTAAATTTCCAATGCTTTTGATTATAATTTTAGTAATCCATCATTTGGTCTAAAAATAAATAAAAAAATACCATAAAACAGCATAAGTATCACAAATATACATCATAATATTTTTACAATAAGCAAATTAAATTTTCTCATAACTTTCGTAAATTAAAATTTTATTGAGATAAGTTTAAGATATTAAATTACGAGTGTTGTGTACAATTTTAATTGTACTTCAGGTTTAAAGTATGACATAGGTAGTTTTCTTTTTTTAAAGTGTATTAATCTGTTGTCTATTTTTGTACCATTTGGAATAAAATAAAAAACTTATATGATCGGAAATAGAAACACCACATTAAGTTTTTCGAAATATTCTCTGATACAAACAATGCACTTTTGCATTCTCTCAAACCAACTATTAAAGCAGTAATTCCAGCCTGAAGTTGAGTCAAAATGACTAATTTGTTTACTTCGACTGCTTCTTGTGGGCCTACAAACCGTTAACGCAATAAATTTTTAGTTCTCGGAAATTAAAGATCGAGGCTGTACAGAGGATGGTCCATCAACTCGATGTTTTCCTGTTTCAAAAGCTCGCTAGTTTTCCGAGCGGTATGGGAGCTTGTAATTATCGTGATAAAGGATTTCAAGTTACCTCTGCGGAGTTCGGATAAAATTTCTGGCAAACAAACAGTTACAATGCACATTGTTCATTCCTGTAAGGGAATTGTAACTACATGTCTCGTTTTCGAAACAAAAGAAGTGACTATTCTTTTTGATATGCTGCGAGAACGTACACCCTCTGTTGGTTTGATCTCCCCAATGAAGACCTAAACAGCTGATTGATCTTTTCTTTCGGGCTTATATGCATCAATCCATGACTCGTTACCTGAGATTATGTTGTTATGAACAGCCTTTGACTCTCCTCCGTTGAAGCGTTGCAAAGTAGATTATGGGGACCTAGAGGGCAACCAGCTTTCTGATGCCCAGCTCATCATGTAAAATAGTTTGGATTGCCAACATACTGTACCTAAAGATGTCGACAATACGATACCTGCAGATGTCCGAATCTGCTCATAAGTCACATGTTGTTGTTGTTCTTCCTGTATCATTTGACGCACAGCATTGATGTTTTCTGGTATTACCGCTGTTTATGGCTGACCTGTAGAAGGTACGGTGCTGAGAGAAGCACGTCCACGTCGAAATACGGAATACCAATTATTGTCGTTTGGCTTGGTGCTTCACTTCACATAGAAACAAGTTCAGCAAGACATTGTTCCTGAGATATCGTCGTTCTTTACGACTAGCATTACTCTTTTTTTCTTCTATAAATGGTATTGGTTAGAAAAATAAACGAGAACTCACATACCAAAAATAATTTAATCTAGCTCAGTCGAAAGTACTCTTTTCCCGATCATTTCGGTTTGCCCCTCCTAAGTACTTAACCTTTCATCTAAATGGTCAGGAAAATTTGTTAAAATGGTCAGAGAAAGTCAGGGAATTTTATATGGCATATAGAGTGGACACCCTTACCTACATTGTAAAATTACGCCTTAGGTACTAAAGCCCTAGACATGATATCACAATAATGGCTATCACACTATGGTATTGAATGTTAAATAAATCAAATTCTATTAAGTTTATGAACGTGAAAAGCCATAAGTACGTAATTATGACTATTCTGCCTAATTTCATTTATTTCCATATTGCTTTTTTGAAGCTAAAAGGGAAAATATGTAATAAATAAAAATTGGAAAGCTTGACGCTAACCAAACTATTATAATTAAATTACAAATGATTTTCCGAGTTTAACAAAGTAAACAGCTTTGTCAAGTGACTTAGGATAAGCGAGAAACTTAAATTTTTACAAAACCTTAATTATCTCGGAATCGACTTTGATGCAGTTATGGCTTATTTCAGTATGACGGCAGAAATTGTACTTGTAATTTGTAACTTGTAGCTTCGTGAAACGGCCCCCAGAGCTCCGTTTCACGAAGCAACAAGTTACAATTTGATATTCATTGCGTAGCCAATTCGCCTTAACTGTAAGCCCTTATCGTTTTATCTCATTGTCCACGCAATGTACATCAAATTGTACTTGTAATTTGTAACTTGTAGCTTCGTGAAACGGCCCCTAGAGCTCCGTTTCACGAAGCAACAAGTTACAATTTGATATTAATTGCGTAGCCAATTCGCCTTAACTGTAAGCCCTTATCGTTTTCTCTAATCGTCTACGCAATGTACGTCGAATTGTACTTGTAATTTGTAACTTGTAGCTTCGTGAAACGGCCCCCTGGTGTACATAAGTTGTGCTAGCTACTCGTGCTAGTATAAGCTGGGCGTCAGATGCAGGCGCAGGTGTTTAGGACGGCGCGCCAAATTTTAATGAATGCCCACTAAATTGTTTTACTAGATGAGACACAGCTTTTAATAAATTAGTTCTGTTTTTTCTACAGGATTTTGTGGACAGGATATAACTGAAATTGGTGTTGATTGTGACTGTGGATCATTGGAAAAACACAGTATTGACGTACTGCTGTATTTAATACTGTATTTTTTCTAATGAAATTAGTAAATATGTATTTTTTTTTCTTTTTTCGTTTTGGCATAATACTATTTGCACATTGCCACATACAAAGTGAGTTAACGGAACGCGATTTAAAGTATTAGGAAAAACGGAATTCCGAAAAGGAATAGGATTGGTTTAATGAACAGGAATTTATTCATAAGGAAAGAAAATAGTAGGTATAGATATAAAATTGTGCCGTATCAAAGGTTTAAGAAAATGTGTGAAGGCTTAATTGACAAGAGCGTAGCTCTTACAAAGAGACTTGATAGGCTCGTTTATAGAGGCGACGTGCTCCACAAAAAATCTTATAACTGTAATGATTTTGTTTTCAGAAAGAAAATATTCTTTGTCAAATCCGCGCCCGATATTTCGCACCAGCTATAGCAAGTCCGCGCCCGCGCCACTTTGGTAGAAATAGCGATTAGGTCAGTAGTTGGGAAAAAAATATTGTGTCACCACAACGTTACGCTCATCAAGACACTTAAGGAAGCTCCCGTATTTCCAGTCTATTCCAGCATCTTTACATCTTCACAGGCCACCATGTGCCGCGGACTGGCGTGTTATATGGGTTTTCATTTACGGAATCGTATAGTATAACAACGTTTAGGCCGCTAATGTGAATTTTTATGCTTAATTTTTCAAAATGGCCGCCGCGTTCGCGCCATTTTGTGTTTCTGTCGCGTTCCAAAGATTTGTTTCGAGAATTCATTTGTTTTGAAGTTTTGCGCAGTGCAGTCGTTTTGATTGTGATTTTTTTATGATTATTATAATCGCATTTTTTTTATTTTAGTGAGAAACTTATCATCTGTTTCTTTTTAGTTTTGTACATTTCATCATCATCATCATCATCATTTCAGCCGGAAGACGTCCACTGCTGAACATAGGCCTCCCTCATAGGTTTCCACGGTGAACGGTCCTGCGCTACTTGCATCCACTGGCGCCCAGCAACTTTCACCAAGTCATCTGTCCACCTTGTGGGAGGCCATCCAAAACCTTTCTTCCCCATCGGTTATCGGTTCGTCGAGCTATATGGCCTGCCCATTGCCACTTCAAGTTGCATATTTTACATCTTATATAATACTGTGTTTGCAATAACATAAAATACTTCTTTGCGTGTCGATGACATTCGATTTTTCTGGCTCAGAACAGAACTTAGCCGCTGTCTTCGACTGCACTATTTGTAGCGTCCATAAGTCCTGCATACATTTTCTGCTTTGACTCTACATAACAAGATTAAAATATGTTTGAAACGTTTTTTTACATGACTATACTTAATCTACCTAATATCATCGTTTATATCAAGGTTTACTACAAGTTATACTTATAATTTTATCAATAGCTCATACCTCATACACGTCCCCTCCGAGGGGATCGAACCTACCTGTCCTTATAATAAAATTATCATTACCAACCAAAAAATATTATTCGCAATTTTGCTACATCAACAGCTCATATACGTTCTCACCGAGGGGCTCGAGCCTACCCTGAATTAGGGCGATTAGGCCTTAGTCGACCACGCTGGCCCAGTGCGGGTTGGTCGACTTCACACACGACCTTTGGATTTCTTCGCAGGAGCGTGCAGGTTTCATCACGATGTTTTCCTTCACCGTAAGAGCGTCGGATGTAAATATGAATTCGAAATTCGAAAACACATTGGTACTTACGTGGTGGGGATCAAACTCGCGTCTCCCGGAAGGAATTAGGCAGCGGCCCTAATCACTAGACCATCGACGCTCTTTTGTAATTCTGCTACACATTTGATAAATCCACAAACAATTTAATATTTCCAACGCAAAGCTCGACGCGTCCAAAATTCTTTTAATAGCCAATCCACCTTTCTCAAACATCGATAATTGTAATCCTTTGCCCCCCCGCTGGGGGGCGCCACCCCCTGGGAGGGTAACATCTGGTGGAGCAATCCCTTACAGGGCGCCTGTCAACCGCAGGCCGAACACTTATTTATTTCAACAGAAATTGATTCGCCCGTACCGTCCAAAGTTTGAGAACCGCTAATTTGGTGTTGCGATATTTCGTGTTTGTGTTTTGAGTGGGGTACGTGGGAACAACGAATTGCAATAGTCTAATTCGTTGGCTGGTTTCACACCAAAAAATCTATGCTAAGAAAACGGCGTAGTGGGAAGACGGTTCATACATTCCCATACATTTATGCTCCCTGTTTTGTCGTGTCGTGACGGTAAGAACCGAGTTTAAAAGGGCCCGTTGGGTTTTTCCCATTACTGGGAAAATATTAATATTATCAAAAAAATAAAATGAATACGAAAAAATCTCACACACATTATCTGAATTAATTACGCAATTAAAAAGCAAGACAAAAAAAGTGCGCTCGTGATTTTTTTCCTGTACGAAATAGATTTTTTCCTGCGGTAAAAACCCGAAACTATGTCTGGCTCGTGAAATAACAAACTATCCTACGAAATATACTTTAAAAACCTTCTTCTATTCTTCATCGAGCGGGTTGTACCGACCTCACAAACCCTGGTGCTAGTG
Source organism: Carpatolechia fugitivella (assembly GCA_951230895.1). Lineage (NCBI taxonomy): Eukaryota > Metazoa > Arthropoda > Insecta > Lepidoptera > Gelechiidae > Carpatolechia > Carpatolechia fugitivella. The sequence goes on from OX579665.1 coordinate 12,161,691, forward strand.
TTATAGAGCCGCCAAAGGCCAATGATATAGCTCGTGTTGTAACGAGGCATTCGTCCTCTTTCCTGTTTTTTGACTGGCAACCTTTCATGCTGGCAGTTTTATATTTCATTTTAAATTCATTTTCAAATTTAGATTTCTTACGTTTCGATTTTGTCTTTTTCCTGCAAAATTCTTCACTTCATGTCCTGATCTCCGATAGTACATTCCTAAAGCTTTTCTACTATTGGCTACTATTTTTCCATGTGAGTTAATATAATATATAAATAGCTTTTTTTCTTCGGACTGTGCCCTGGTTATTGCCACATAACCCTCTACAACACTCTTCGTGTAGTGGTCAGCAGCTCCGTGGCGGCGGCTGGGCCACAGTGTAACGTCTAGATAGTAGCCGAGACCACGGATAAAAATACCGCTTCTACCAACGACTTAACGTGCTTTCTGAAGCACGGAATTATCTTTATTTTTTCGGACATCATCTTTTTTTCTTGTATAGTTAAATGACTAGCTTTCTGCCCGCGGCTTTGCTTGCAGTACGTAAATACGTCTCCAGTCCCCTCCGAGGGGCTTGGACCTCCCTTGCATTAGGGCAATCCGTAGTCGACCATGCAAGTTCAAAGCATAGATTATCCCTGTCTAAAGCCGATAAAACATTTTATGTTTCGCTTTTTAAATATCAGCCTCAAAGTGCAGGCAGGAAATTCATTTCACGATATTTTCATAAAATTAAAATTAAATAGTGTCGCTGGTCTAGTGGCTAGGGCCGCTGCCTCCCGTTCGGGAGACGCGGGTTCTATCCCCACCAATGTGTTTTCGAATTTCGAATTCATATGTATTCGATGCTCTTCGGTGAAAGAAAACATCGTGATGAAACCTACACTCTCCTGCGGTTGTGTGACCAACCCGCACTGGGCCAGCGTGGTCGACTAAGGCCTAATCGCTCTAATTCAGGGGTAGGCTCGAGCCCCTCGGTGGAGCCGTATATGATTGATGAAAATTAAAGATTGAACAGCAATACCCCATTCAGAAGGTAATAATAGCTACTACACCACTGACCCTATAATTCAAGAGTAAATGATTTCCCTTTGCTAACAAAAATACTAATGTCCACCAACGCAGGTGCCAAAACGCTATAACAACTAATAACGTCGCTTAATCCGCGCCAATCCGCACTGATCCGTGCAGATCCGCACGCGGTTTGTTTGTCCGTCCGTTTGTGAGCGGACGAACACACCTGCGACTTTGATTTATATTACTGGCAGTAATTTTTATAGTAGAGAGGCCAAGTTGAAAATTATTAATTTTCGTTGGACTGGAAAGGTTTATACCGACAAGTGGTATCGTTGGAATCAGCGTGGTTTACTGATCACCGAAACGTATGTTGTCGCTTTCTAAAATGGTGGAGCAAGTAGTTATGACGTCACAAAGATGGCGGCCGGGCCTATTCTATTTACGCTATGTTTAGATAACTACTGGGCCGATTTACTCAAACAGGGTCTCAAATGAAAGATAATTATATGAACTTTATTTTATTTTAATGAATAAATAATGTAAACCTAAAACCAAATGAAATATTTTCAAAAAACTACATTTTGTAAAATCAATTTTTTATCATGTGAGAAACTCGGAAACCGTTACCGCTACCGTGGGTAGCGCCGAACTGACTACGGTTCTTAGATTTTAGTACGAATAATCTTAAAAATAACGTTACAAAACGGGTAGAATCACAGCAAAATAAAATTAGATCGATGGAATCCTTTAATATTCGCAAGAAGTGTAATGATTTTAAAGGATTCCATCGATCTAATGGAGTGGCTTTACTTAAATCCATTTTGCTTTTTTTATTACAAATGAGACACAATTTCCAATTGAATTGTAAGATGGTCTTTGGGGCACATTTACACTACACACAGGTTCTATATCCATTTTGAACACAAAATAAACGGTAATAGTTTTTATTCGTGTCAACTTGTAACCTCTTGTAACCAATTATTTCAAATGAATGAAGCGACAAACACCAAAGTGCAGGAATTCCCCGGAATGAATCGGTCTGAATGTGTTATTGAACTTATTGTCTTGTGTTAGTGAACTCACCCAAAAAAAATGTAATGACGGATCTAAGTGATGTAATAACATCCTATGGAAATAAAAAAAAAAAAAAAAAAAAAAAAAAAATGTTGGCGATGTAAAAAATATAATGGCGGCTGTACACTCTCGCACGTGAGAGACCTGTCTCTGCTTCGAGTGCGTCCATTTACACTCTCATGTCAATCAGTACAGACCAGTATCATTGAGTATTTTATTTTGAAATATAACGCAAATACGTGCAAGTACGAAGAGTTTTATTTCGATACGATACGAAGCGTTATTTGTTACGAAATTTTTTGAAGTTAGTTCGCAGTTTTTTTTGAAGAATTTTTTTTTGACTTGTACTTAGTTAAATCTAAGAGTTAAAACTAGTGCCATGATATGAATAAAAGATATGTTGCCTGTTCTACTTTTTTATTTTGCTGTGATTTTACCCGTTTTGTTACGTTATTTTCAAGATTATTCGTACTAAAATTTAAGAACCGTAGTCAGTTCGGCGCTACCCACGCTCACTTAGTCGACTGCAGTTCCGTTGTTTATAGCTCGATTTCAATTATTTATATTAGAAAGCTGATAAATGTGACTATATTTTTTATAATAAAGTAAATTTCCATAATCCTAACGGTTTCCGAGTTTCTCACATGATAAAAAATGATTGATTTTACAAAATGTAGTTTTTTGAAAATATTTCATTTGGTTTTAGGTTTGCATTATTGAGTCTTTAAAATAAAATAAAGTTCATTTAATTATCTTTCATTTGAGACCCTGTTTGAGTAAATCGGCCCAGTAGTTATCTAAACATAGCGTAAATAGAATAGGCCATCCATGATAGCTTTGACGTCGAAAAATGATTTGTAAAAATCTTAATTCGAATAAAAAAATTTGACTTTGACTTTGACTTTAGGCCCGGCCGCCATCTTTGTGACGTCATAACTACTTGCTCCACCATTTTAGAAAGCCACAACATACGTTTCGGTGATCAGTAAACCACGCTGATTCCAACGATGCCACTTGTCGGTATAAACCTTTCCAGTCCAACGAAAATCGAAAATAAGCTAGTTTCTACGAATTGGCCTCTCTACTATTACAGGTTATCTTGCTTTTATGCTAGTTTGGGAGTAATGTTACTAAAGTGTGCGAAAAAAGCTATCGAGTTCAACAAATTATCTATAAACTGTCTATAAACTGCCTAGTCTAGATGAGTAACTACGCTTCAAATTTGACCCCACCAAATAAATACCAGAGAAGCAAAACTATACCATACGACATTCGAATACGCGGTACAGTGATGTTTTATATGACTCGGTTTATAAGAACGTCGAAAGTAAGCTTCAATGTACAGCAGCGACATCATCTGCCTGTCTGCCATCGTCTTTAGCGGGCTTTGATACGATTACTCTTCTAGACTATACATAAGTGCGTCAATTTCAAATCAAATCAACGGCCCGTTACAGTCCACTGCTGGACTATGAGCCTCCTCCATTTAAGTCGAGGGTTTTACCATAATCTCCACGCTTGGCAGGCGGGTTGGAGATCGCAGATTAAAAGGTTACTGTATCAGAGAGCGCTGCTGCCCGTTTCCTGTTCAATGTGTAGTCCTTAAGTCGCCTTTTACGACACCCACAGGAAGAGTAGAGGTTGGTGACAAATGTATTCTACTCTAAAGATAAAGGTAAAGATCAGGCTCTTGGCCTTCTGGAGTCATATCTAACAGATAGGGTTCAGATGGTCGATGTTAATGGGAAAAGATCACCCGGATCTTCAATAAGTATGGGCGTCCCGCAGGGTTCAATTCTTGGACCTTTCTTTTTTTTAGTATATATTAATGATTTACCTTATCTTAGTATTGTTTGCCGATGATACTTCTTTGATATTTAAAGTTAAAAGACAACAATCAAACTATGACGATGTAAACAATGCTATCTCTAGTATAGTGAATTGGTTTACTGTTAATAATATATTACTTAATGAAAAGAAAACTAAATGTATTAAATTCGTATTACCCAATGTGAAACTGGTAACTACAGATATATTTATAAAAGGACAGAAATTGGACCTTGTAGATTCGACTGTCTTTTTGGGCATTACTTTAGATGCCAAACTACAATGGGATTCTCATATAAATAAATTGTCGAACCGACAAAGTTCAGCAGCGTTCGCAGTTAAAAAAATTAGAGTCCTTACCGACGTAGACACCGCTAGACTAGTCTACTTCAGTTACTTTCATAGACTAATGACCTATGGTATTTTATTGTGGGGTCACGCTGCGAATGCTAATAGTATATTTATTTTGCAGAAACGGGCTGTTCGTGCAATTTATAGATTAGGGCCTAGAGTGTCACTGAGGGAAAAGTTTAAAGAAAACAATATTCTGACATTTGTGTCTCAATATATCTATGACAATCTTATGTATATAAAACGAAATATAAGTAATTTTCAGAAGCACAGTGATATACACAATTTTAATACTAGAAATAAAGACAAGTTGGTTGCTTATGTCAGCCGACTACATAAAATTAGTAATTCTTTTAAAGGCAATTGTATACGCTATTACAATAAGGTCCCTACTGATATTAAAAACTTGCCTTTAGACAAGTTTAAAATAATTATAAAACAGAAATTGTATAAAAAAGGTTACTATAGGATATCTGATCACTTAGAAGACAGGTGTCCATGGGAATAGATTGTTTGAGTAGCAGGCTTTTTCGATTTAATGAGCATTAATTTTGTAATTGACAATATTGAAACGCAAAAGATGCGACGACTGTGGAGTTTCATCGGTGAGCTCTTCTCCACAGATTCCGCCATTGTGATAGTGAACTCACCCAAAAAAATGTAATGACGGATCTAAGTGATGTAATACATCCTATGGAAATAAATGATTTTGACTTTGACTTTGACTTCTGCTGTCACCACACGCGTCAATTTGATTAAATTGAAATATGTTTATTTCGGGCTACGAATTTTTAGAATGTTATTGATCGAGTGAGCGAGCATGAAGCGTTTCCGTTTCAGCTTGGCCAAAATTTCTTTTGTATGACCACCTGTTTGTTCTCCTCTACAAGTCGCGTTTCTTAACCGATTCTCGTGAAATTTTATGAGCATGTTCTATAAATATATATAATTTTCAAAGTGGAGGATATATGGGGTTGAAAATGAAAATAAAACATATTTCAGCCATTTCGAAAAAAAAAACTCTCAAGGTCTACAGCTCACAGAGCCACTAGTTTTATTATACACACACAGTCCCATAATTTAAAAGTTTTTCAATATTATTATAAAGACATTTCATTTTTTATAATTTATCTGAAATATAAAAACTACATTTTATATTATTTATAGGCGATAAACTGGTAATTTTATTAACATTTTAATCTCGCGATTCTTACACATTTTAAAACTAATTTAGTGGGTTCACGATATTTATATTTTAAATAAAATTGATTGATTGATTGATTGATTTGAATCTATAATAGTTGTTCAGTTTCATAGGGTAAGTAGTATGCAGGAACAAAACAAAATAAAAGCCTAGTCTCTCTACTTGTAGTATAAATTGACCTTTACACGTTAATATAATCTTCAAGCTTTCTATATAGGCTTGTGTGAATTCAGTCTGTATCCTTTGTGACACTTGAAGCTCTGCTCACACCATAACGGATAGACGTGATCATAATATACATATTTCAGAATTAACATGCTTACATCCAATGATTGCTAAAAGTTTATGCGCAACGGCCGTAACCAATGTCTACGAAAATCGTAGCTCGTGCTACGCTACTACGACTACGAGAGGTTGCGTCTACGAACTGACTGTAGTGGCAAGCCTAGTTTACGTCAATCTGACAGGTTAGGTACTGGTGTAGTGGTTAGGGCCGCTGCCTCTCGTCCGAGAGACGCAGGTTCCAACCCCACCTCTTACCAATTTCGAATTCATATATACTATCGGTTACAAAATCACCTGAGACAGCCTAGTACACAAATCTATTCGTTTATTTGACGTTCTTACGGTGGTGCGGAAACTTGCACATCCTGCAAAGAATTTCAAAGGTAGTATATGAAGTGTCCAGCAGTGGACATCTTCCGGCTGAAATGATGATGATGATACTGATGATATGAAGTCGATCAACACGCACTGGGCCGGCGTGGTCAACGTATGATTTGACCCCTCGGTGGGGACGTATATATCTGTTGATAAGGACCACCTGCTTTGACAGATTAAGAAACCACATAATTTCTGAAGCTCCTCGCCTATTTGTAATAAACCAACGTAAATAAAAATAGAGTAAGTGCCTGCCCTCTTTATTATGAACGCAGACCAACGAACGAAAAGAAATACACATTTATAATTTTCAAAACTAAAACTATTTGAACCGAACTAAGCATTTCCATCACATCTGTATCAGAAGCGGGCGCGCGGTTTGGAGGGCGGGTACGGGTAGCGGTAGGGAGGGGGGGCGGAGTGAAAAATGCGGCCGGCTCAGCTGTTCCCCTCACACGCCTGAGGCTTATGCACGCCTGGTACTCGGTCTTGCCATGTGAAGCAGATTTGTATGTATTTTCGGGGATTTTTCTTAGATCTCTAAGGGTTTTTCAATAAATTCGTCGATTTTCTACTGTTTAAAGCTCCAGAGAGGTAGTAATAGTGACTTTAAATTTGTCATCTTTTATAGATTAACCCGGCAAGAGTTATCAGTGAGTTCAGTGACCACTACTCTTGTAAGAAACAAGAACAGCATTTCCATCACATCTGTATCGGAAGCGGGCGCGCGGTTTGGAGGGCGGGCGCGGGTAGCAGTGGGGAGGGGGGCGGCGGAGTGAAAAATGCGGCCGGCTCAGCTGTTCCCTCACACGCCTGAGGCTTATGCGTGCCTGGTACCCGGTCTTGCCATGTGCGGCCGATTTGTACGCATTTTCGGGGATTTTCAAAGAAATTCGAGCATTTTTCGACTGTTTTAACTTTCAGCAAAGGAGTAAGTGACGTAATTTTGCATCTTTTGTCTTTCACTACTCTTGTAATGTAGAACATCAAAAACACCTTTTGAGAAATCTTTGGTAGGTGCTCTTCTTTATGAACTTATATGTAATAAAACTAATAATAATGACGCAGACCATTTAAAAAAATATTAATATAATTTCAAAATTGAACGTTTGAAATTCGAGCATTTTTATACTGTTTATGACTTTCTTTCAGTATTCAGCAACGGATAAATAGTTACGAAAAATTTAAAAATTCATTTCTATGCTACAATTTATTTACAAAACGGTTTTTGACAATATTATTTAAAATTCGTTTTTGTTATTTCTAATTCCCCTTAGCTAACTAAATCAGAAAAACAAATCCCGACTATGCTTTTAGACTAGACGAATAATAAAGATGAAGACGTATATTTATACTATTCGGCGTTCTATTCAATTTTTTATGCTGGCAGGCAAGAATTTTACTACTATAACTCAATTATTTTAACTGTGCACTTCGAGCTGTCAAAATCGTCATGTTGGTGGCATTGAATTCACCCGCCCGCTTACTTCCTCACCTCCTCCGGCGCCTATCAAAACGGATACCAGACCTACCAACATGCAAATATTATGACGTTGACAGATGCACAGTTATAAAAATTGGGTTATACAACGCGATTGTTTTCTTTTCTTTTCTTTATTCCAATTACGACAGTTGTCTTAATTTGACCGCCTCAGTTTCTGCGCGCTAGTGCGACATCTACCTCACTTTATATATAACATTATTGAATAAATCATCTAAAAATTATAAACACGGCTGCGCTGCCAAAAAAAATATAGCCAGTATCACTCGGGCTGATGTAATAGTACATTACGATACAAGGATCGTAGGTGGCATATTACAAACGAGGTGACTTTTGTAAGCCCGAGCCGCAGGCGAGGGTTTATAATGTCACGAGTTTGTTATAAAACCTAAGATTCGTGTGTTGTACAACGTTTTTCAATACACTTGTGAGAAAACTGATAGTAAATAATAAAATTGAAACGGTTAAGAAAGGTACATAGTACCCTACAAAAGCTATGATACTCAGGTTAAATTGATCATCTAAAAGTTATTAAAACTAACTTTTATTATATCGCGCGCAATTTGAGTATCCTTACTATCCACATTTATAATTAAATATCAACACTTAAGCACTCATAAAACAACATTCAATGTAAAACAATTAAATGACAATTTTACAAACTTGGCGCCAACCACAAAACGATAGTATGTTTTTTTTATAAGCATAATTACGGAGAAAAGGCTCTGGTGAACATTCAACCTCTACGAATTGATTCTTTGTTGAATCGAGATAAATTACTGGCTGATAATATTTCTGATACAATTTGGTGAAATAAAAAAATATAAAATACTTTTCTCTTTGTATGAATCGATTTAAATATTTTTTATTGTCAAAATGATCCTGGCTGAATAATAATTTTGAAGACCGTAGGAATAAAAAAAAATTGTAATAAAATCGCACTAGTGCGGTAAAACGCATTTACCGCACAGGTTACTGCCTTCGTAAGTTCAATTTTCGAGCAAGGTGTATTGAAAAGAATTTAACAATACATCCAAATCTGTTTAGGCGAAGTTATGGTGGTGGTGGTGGTTATGGTGCTGGGTGGTGGTTGAGTTTCTTTGTATTCACATACATACATGTATATATACTTACAATACATACACACACATTACACTCCTTTTTTTTGTGTGGTTTTTGTATTTATTTACATAAAAAATATATTTTTTGTTTTTCCTAATGGCAACACCGCCCACTTTACACCAGCCTCCGTCTGTTTTTGTTACAAGTAATTAATTATTCTATTAGAGTAGGTTTTTCATTCAAATGTGGGAACAAAATAAGAACGAAATGCGATTTTCTCAGCTGTTCCTAATCTTTCTGTAACAAACCCTTTTTTTTTTGTTAGTTGCGCCAAATGCTTTTATACCCATTCACCTTCAAAATATTAAAACAAAAAACAGACTAAAATTACATAACAATAAATTAAAAAATGTATTTAGCAAAATGTTTCGCTCCTTTGTTCAAATTTTTTTGTAATATTTTATAAACACGACGAGAAAAGACTTCCAATAATGGTCGAACGAAATGTAAACACGTCAAATGGTACCCTTGTCGACAAAACAACAGTATTAGCATTCCCTAAGACCACCGCGGCGTGGGAAGTGACCAGATGACTGGGACATGACTGGGACTATTAGGGTACCAGGGCTACCAAACCCAGATCACCAACATCTCACTCATCCTACCAATATTTTAAACGCGAAACATTTGGGCTGTTTTTATAACCTATGTGTAAAGAACCCCAGGTCCAAAAAAAATACTTTTAACCCAGTTTAGGGAAGAATTTCGAAAAATCATTTCTTATACACCAAGGTTCTATGAGTAACATCACCACGTACCAATGTGTTTTCGAATTTCGAATTCATATGCACGTTTATTCGACGCTCTTACGGTGAAGGGAAACATGGTGATGAAACCTGCACACTCCTGCGAAGAAATTCAAAGGTTGTGTGTGAAGTCGACCAACCCGCACGGGGCCAGCGTGGTCGTCTAAGGCCTAATTTCCCTAATTCAGGGTAGGCTCGAGCCCCTCGGTGAGGACGTATATAAGCTGTTGATGATGATGCCGGAGCAAGAAGGAGACATCGTCTTTTTAAAGGCTATCGTCCAACATGATGAAGAAGGACCTTTTAATTTCGTTTAAAAAGTATTTTAATGAAAGCTTGTTATGAATAGGAGATCGGACTGTTTCTAAATTTACCATATTTTATGAATTATTTATATAATATAGATTAGTAGCAGACGATTCGCGAAGAAAAAAACAGAATCGGTTGAAAAACGAATTTACAGTGATTTTTTAAAATTTCAATATGTCAGTCTCTTTCAAAAGCGATTTTTTGTATGGAGATTATATGGCGCTACTAACAAATGACGTCACAAGTGGGTATGTGCCTCTCTGTCTAATCTTGAATTTCAATCCTTTATAACTCGGTCAATTTTAAAGATAGAGCAAAAATTATTTTTGTGTTCGATAGCAGAAACTAAGAAGTTTTGATTTATAAAATTTTAAAAAAGTAATCCGATACCCTATTGTTTTAGATAAAAATTTATACTTATCTATTTGTTAATGTCTTAAGTAGCCCTATAGGTACTTACCTATATGATGGTACGCAATTTTTCATATTGATAGCTTCGGAAGGGTGCAGGGTGGCCATCTGTTCCCGCATTAATACAAAATAGATCCGCGCCACATGGCTCCTTCAATTTGAGATAAGAGAGATGTACTGTAGAAGTATAGGATTATAATCGATATTTTTATCGAAACGTATTTTTTTTGCTTGACTAGACAAACGAAATTAATGTGGCCGTGCGTGTTCGACTCCCATCAGGGGCCACAATTACAATTTGAAAACTTACAATTACAATTTGAAGTACATTGCGTAGCCAATCAGCCTAAAATTTAAACCAATAATCTTCTTGGTACATAGGCTACGCAATGTACCGAATTGTAATTGTAAATTGTAAGTTTTATTGAATAGGGCCCAGGCCTAATTTACACTTTGGTCGCAGAAGAGGTCAGTGGTGTATTGGTTAGTGCTGCCTCCCATTCGTAAGGCGCGGGTTCGATCCCCACCAGGTGCCAAAGTATTGTCGAATTTTGAATTCATAATGTACGTTTATTCGACGCTCTTACGGTGAAGGAAAACATCGTAAGGTAACCTGCACACTCCTGCGAAGAAATTCAGAACTTGTGTGTCGATTCGACCAACCCGCACTGCCAACGTGGTCGTTGATCACCCTAATTCAGAGTAAGCTCGAGCACCTCTCCTCCATTCCAAATTTCATCCGAATCCGTTGAGTACTTTAAGCGTGAAGGCGGAACAAACTTCTGAACATCCAAATACATTTTCACATTTATATTATTACTAGCGGTCCGCCCGCGGCTACGCTCACGTTATGTAAGACTTTCCCGTGGGAACAAGCTTTTTCCAAGTAAAAAGTATCCTATATGTTAATCCAGGTTACAAACTATCTCCATTCCAAACTTCATCCAAATCCGTTGAGTACTTAAGGCGTGAAGGTGGAACAAACATCCAAATATATTTTCATAAATCCAAATTTTTTCTCAAATGGAGACCACGTCTCGGTAAACGTAGTGTGGGACGCCCCCCTGCCAGGTGGACTGATGACCTGAGGAAGGTCGCTGCTGGTGGCTGGATGAGGAAAGCGGGTGATCGTGCGCTTTGGCGTGCCCTTGGGGAGGCCTACGTCCAGCAGTGGACTGCAAGAGGCTGATTGATTGATTGATTGATTGATTGAATAGTGTCTGTATTGGCGAAACACGTTGCACTTTGTGTTGTATTTATTTTTACCATGTTATTACCGTGTTTGACACAATTAAATATTCCGATTCTGATTTAAACCCTTTCTTCGCGTCCTTGTCCCTTGTTATACTTAGGTGCCGAACATTTCCGACAATTTGTCCAAATCAGTTTAGAGCGATATTGAATAAAATAAGGTGTAATTTGATTCACCTCGCACTTTATTTCATGATAAAAGTTAGATCGTACTTAGGCACAGTATTGTCGATTCGGCATACGCCCAACTAAACTAAACTAAAATTAGTCCTGTCACTTTCTATCATTTTTAATTGAAAAGGGACCGAAGATTATCTGTTTTGTTTTTGCCTTCACGACTAACTGTCAAATTTAGTCTTATTTTAGTGGCATGGTGTGTAGGTAGAAAGTGACAGGACTAATTTTAGTTTAGTTTACTTGGGCGTATGCCGAATCGACACTAATATTATTAAATTTGAAAATATATTTGGATGTTTGTTCCGCCTTCACGCTTAATGCACTCGACGGATATGGATGAAATTAAGAATGGAGATAGTTTATGAGCTAGATTAATACATAGGAATACTTCTTTACGGAAAAAATAAGGGTTTGAATAAGAGCAATGCCAAAATAATTATTTTTGGAATTTTGGTCTGTCTGTCCGTCTGTCTGTATGTTTGTTCGCGCATCACTCAAAAACTACTGAACTAAATTGGATACGATTTTCAACAACAACTCTATTCTGTATTTCTGTTTTTAACAACTGTATTGCTGGAGGTTATGTTGTATCTTGATACGCCGCCGCCTAAAAGCAGTTTTTATTTTTGGTACTCTCATTATAGCCATCTGACCCCAAACTGAGCAAATACAGAATCTAAACTACAGATATCAGACAGATGAACATACATAAACATATAAATGTATGCATAGTAAAAGACACATCATCCAGACACAAGTGCTCATCACGCGAACGTTTCCTTGGGCGGGATTCGTACCCGCGACTCTGTGCTTAGAAGGTTTAGTAAGTATCCATGAATTTAGTCAATTTTCCGACATTCGCGATCGTAATACTAGAAATAAGAATAAAATATTAGTAGGTAAATCACCACTATAGTATAGGTAGACTTGTCAGGTTAGTTTAATAGGTACCTCATTTGCCTGCCTCATTCTGCCTGTACTGTTTTATCTATCTATCTATTTGTGAGGCTCTGTGTACGCGTGCGGCGGCGACGGCCGCCATTTTGATTCGATACTCCTAAAGTCGCTTCTTAAGCGTCCACTACACTACTCGCGAAGTTGATCGAAGTAAGCCGAGGACGAGAGTATAGAGAGGCACTTCGTGCGACTTCGGGCTTCACTTTCACACCAATTTGACACTTCGTGTGACTTCGTCGAAGAACTTCGGACGAGAGTGTAGTGGACGCTTTACAGTGGCCCTTCTTTAGGAACAAGGTATGTTCCTAGTCCTAACTCGCCCTCCAACCTGTCACAATGCGGGGCGGGGGGGAAGAAGCGCCGATTGGCGGGAAGGGGTGTGTGGCCGTTCCGTACGTACGTGTACGTAGACTATTATTTATTCTGAGCCTGGACGCAAATAGCGCGCCACGTGTGCGCCACATGGCGGCGTGTGGCCAGACCGCACGCGCCCCGCTGCACCGGCTGGACGCATAGATAACACAAGGGGGCGTCCATTCATAAGGTTGCATAACCTCACCATTTGGCAGTCCAAATGGTGAGGTTATGCAACCTTACTGTATAAAGATAAAAAAAAAATAGGCGCGAAAAAATTTGTGAATGTCGATTCCTAATTTGAAAATATTGTTAAAGTTATTACTGTCAACTTCCATTTACGTCTCACGTTTAGATACTCGTAAGTGGAGTGAAAAATGCAGTAAGATCGCTTTTAGGGGGGGGGGGGAAATAAATACCACGTAATTTTTATTTCGCGAAAATTTGGGTTAGATTTATGCTAAATTCTACACATTAATATTTATCGCAATTATACGAACACGACAAAGTAGCAGAGTAGCCCCTCGCAACTGGTCATTTATAATTATAGGTAAGAAAAAAAATCAAGATTTTTTAAAAAGCCCAACGCATCCAAGCGAAGGTTAAAGCATTTACACTAAAATTACGCATTTTTAAAAAACCGATCCCCAGAGAGCGTCGGAGGTCTAGTGGTTAGGGCCTCTGTCTTCCGTCCGAGAAATAAAAAAAATGTAATGTAAAAAAAATACCATTGTACCATGATTCAGGATCATAGGCTTAATGTACCCTATTGGTTTAAGGTATAAGACCTCAGCCGACCTGTAAGATCGTCTTCACCAACACCATTAATTGGCGCAGATAAGGTCTACCAACCATGCGGGCTGCTGCCACGAAGTAGCGACAGCAGCAACACATCTTTGAGGAGAAATAAAAAGGTTACTAATATATTATAAGTAATGGCTCTGTGAGCTGTTGACCTCGCGAGTTTTTTTTTTACGTTTTCAAACCAACATCTCCGCCATTTTGAAAATTTTCGAAAAACTAACTCGACAGAAAAATCTGTATATTTATCGAACCTGCCCATAAAATTTCAAGAGAATCGGTTGAGAAACGCGAAGAACAAACAGACAGAATATTGACAGATGGACATACAAAAATAAATATTGACAAAGCTAAAACGGAGACACAACGCACTCGTTCAGTTAAAACTATACTCGAGAGCCATGAATCCGGGCCATCTGAAGATAGGTAGGTACAGTGATAAATAAATTTTATTGAAAGTAATAAAAACTGAGCCCGCGGGCTGAGTGGTTCTGGGCTAAGTTGACCCCGGAGGGAATTGAACAGGAACATATAATTAACCAACCATGCTATATACACCGTGAAATTTACATCGTTTTGTTCCCGCCGTGTAGTGATAGTACCCGTCAAACTAAACAACTATTCACGAAAAAAAAATTTCTTGCCGCAAAAAAATTTTTGGTCTCTCCATACCGAGACTCCCGACCGACCCATTTTGTATGGAGAGACCAAAAATTTTTTTAGCACACTTTGCTATTGAGTATATTAAAAAAATATATGTGAGGACATTTAATTTTCTCACACACGGCCATCTGATCCCAAAGTAAGCAAAACTTGTACTATGGGGTATCAGACAGCTCATAAACATTAATTAAATAGATAATTACATACATTATAATATACAAATATACTTTAATATTATACTTACTTATAAACTTGCTGCTAATATAGTTTCTCTGAAGATCTTGTTTTATTAATAGGCATTTTATAACTTAGTTACCTAGACATAGGGAATTTAAGTGCGAAAAAAACGCAAGTATGATACCAATAAAATCATTGTCCTTTTTACAATCTGATCTGCGTGAGTAATGGTACAACTGAGATAAGTTAGTCCTAGTTGTACCATCAGTGCTCCTGGCCAATGGTACAACTGGTCCGGCCAACTAGTCCGAAAGATATGCTCAGTTTTTTAATAAAATGAGAAATTACCTGGCAGATCAACGCAAATCCTAAACACTGGGTCTAGAAACTTGAAATTTGGACAGTAGATAGTTCTTAGGGCGTAGGCAAAGAGGGTTGAAGTTGGTATGAAAATACGTCGTTATAAATGAAAACCACATTGACGAAATCACGGTCGGAAAGTCAGTATAAATAATATTCATAATTTCAAATGTTTTATACTTTAAAACGGTCTTATCATTAATTTTTTTGGCTGACTCTACAGTCGTAGCGGGAGTTGCAGTGTTGACGTAGTAAATCCATTTAGAGCGCCCGCAGTTCAACTGTTAAATCAACTGTTGTTACGTTTATTATAATCTGTGTAGTCCTACAGTCCCACTGCTGGGCAGAGGCCTATACCCAGCTGTAACGAGGCATTCGTCCTCTTTCCTGTTTTTTGACTGGCAACCTTTCTTGCTAGCAGTTTTATCTTTCATTTTAAATTCATTTTCAAATTTAGATTTCTTACGTTTCGATTTTGTCTTTTTCCTGCCAAATTCTTCACTTCATGGCCTGATCTTCGATGGTACATACCTAAAGCTTTTCTACTATTCTCTACTATTTGTCAGTTAATATAATATATAAATATATGAATACCCTTTTTTTTCCTTGGACTGTGCCCTGGTTATTGCCACATAACCCTCTACAACACTCTTCGTGTGGTGGTCAGCAGCTCCGTGGCGGCGGCTGGGCCACACAGCTATACTGCTGGGCAGCTATACGCAGGCAAATAGTAATTCTATCATCATTATCCCATTATCCCGACACAGGTGATGAGCCTAGGGACACTTGCCATTAGTCTTAAGAAACTCTGTTTAAATAGAAATAAAGATTTTTTTTAATTGGGAAACTTCTTTAATTCACCTTATTATTATTATTATTATAAAAAAAAAGTCAAAAGTCAAAATTATTTATTTCCATAGGATGTTATTACATCACTTAGATCCGTCATTATATTTTTTTTTGGGTGAGTTCACTAACACAATGGCGGAATCTGTGGAGAAGAGCTCACCGAAGAAACTCCACAGTCGTCGCATCTTATGCGTTTCCTTTTTTATATAAAATATTGTCAATTACAAAATTAATGCTTATTATATATCAGCAGCTCATACAATTCCCCACAGAGGGGCTTGAGCCTACCCTGAATCTAGACGACTAACGACCACACTAATCCAGTGCGGCTTAGTCGACTTCACACACAACTTTTGAATTTCCGTAACGTAAGAGTGCTCATTAAGAGTTCGAAATTCGAAAACACATTGGTGGTCCTCCTAGCCAATACATCACCGTTCCGAACCCTATAATAAGAGAAAATGCAGAAAATGCTTCTTGCTCACAAAAAAGACAGAATCGATTTACGTCTTAAATAAAGCTATAGACTTTGGTATTCTGCATCATTTTTATTGTTATTACATCTCCCCTTCTTTCGCGCCAAAGTAGGGTTTGACTTATTGGAATGTCCCGCGCACCTGCGACCCACAGCCCACAGATGGCACTGGCACCACAGTAACTATTGGAAAACGGCTTAGGCTCTAGCCATAGCCACACTCATTGACGCGCACTCGCGCAGGTCTAGTCTAAAAAAGTCCTTATTCACATCCTGGAAACTGCAAACAACTTGTGAAGAAGGAGGCATGAAGGTAGGCTTTTGTAAACTCTTTGCAGGTACACACCAGTGCCATTGACACAGGCACGTAATGGCGCGTCTTTATTCGATACTCAACAGTGATCAGCTCGATCGAGTCAATTTGAATGAAAGACGATGAAGCACAAAGTAGGTAAGATGTGACGAAAGTAAAAAAAATGCGAATTTTAAAAAGTTTAAAAAGGTCATGGAATAAAGTTGTGTTATTATTATGGACTGTTACATAGCTCTAGCCCTGGAAATATTACATTATAATAATGATTTATTTAATTTATTTTTCTGTAGCTCAAATTGAGATCAGAAGGATATTATCATCATATTCACCAACAGCTCATATACCCTGAGTAAAGGCAATGAAACTTTATTTCTATTTAAGCAGACCCATTAGGCTCATCACCTGTGTCAGGATAATGATGATAAACCCTCCACTGAAGTGGAGGAGGCTCATAGTCCAGCAGTGGACTGTAATGGGCCGTTGATGTTGATATTGAAAGGCGATGAGGCCTTAGTCAACCACGACCACGCTGGCCCAGTGCGGGTTGGTCTCCTAACCTTTGAATTTCTTCGCGGGAACGTGCAGGTTTCATTACGATGTTTCCCTTCACCGTAAGAGCGTCGAATTGACAATTCGAATTTCAAAACACATTGGTACGTGGTGGGGATCGAACCCGCGCTTCCCGGACGGAAGACAGTGGCCCTGGTCTCTACACCACCGACGCTTTCCAGGATGCACTCGTTTATAATGGAAATCCAAAGCCCAGTTATAATGGATTCTTTGGTAATGGTTAGTGAAAACAAAATGGCGGACGGCAGTTATTGAAATGTCCGCCACACCTGCGCCCCAGATGACGCGGCGGCGGCGTCGCAGATGCGAAATATTGGAAAACGACTCGCCGGGGAAAATGAAGTAAAGCTCCTTACCCGAAGGTGCGAAGACCAGGAGATGCATTTTTTATTTACTCTTACTTCAATTCACATTCGAAATCACGACAAACGTTTGCGATTTTCTTAGATTCATTTCTTTTTTTTCTTAATTAATGGCGTCACATCTTATATAGACGTATTTCGCCAGTGTCAAGTGATTTTTGAAGGTTTAAGATATGACATACACAGGAGACCCTAATCCTTGGACTAGGGATCTGTGTAAAATCAAGGACGATTGTTCGGTGAATCGGGCTCAGCAATGTGATAGTAAAATTACTGAAGCCACCAGGTGGCCTCTTGGCATCATTATTATCTTCATTGGCAACTTGGTATTTCTGTGTGTGCAATAAAGTATATTCATTCATTCATTCATCTAAAAATGTCAGAAAAATGTAAGCGTTTCATTCGTCCAATTACAGTCTATAGTCCCAAAACATTCACTGGATAATACATTATCGAAATTATACACTAAACACTTCAATAAACTACAATTAAAAATCAAAATCGAAACACGTCCGCCATTGTCAGATGCTGACAAAAGACCTCTTAGATTCATATTTTTGAAAATTCATTCCCTGAATTCTGCTACAAGTGGTACCAAACTACCAACCACTCGTTTTTAGATTTCTACTACAGACCTACCAACCTAAAGAAATAGAAATCGACGTTTCACCATCTTGTCATTGATTTACGTTTGGTTCGACGGAAAGTTTTGCGATTGATGATCGTTTTTTATTTGTAAGAAATGACAGTTAACCGTTTTTGATTTTATGCGTAAAATAAGATGTGTTTGGAGAATTAGTTATAATGGCAACACAGTATTCGAATGTTTTAAAAATACGAAAAACAACGACAATCGAAATGGATTGATTTGTTTTCGAATGCGGATTGCAAATTCACTACGAGTGAATCAAAAACGACGTGTGATGACGGCAGAGTAGAATACATTTGTCACCAACCCCTACTCTTCCCGTGGGTGTCGTAAGAGGCGACTTAGGGACTACACATTGAACAGGGAACGGGCAGCAGCGCTCTCTGATACAGTAACCTTTTAATCTGCGATCTCCAACCCGCCTGCCAAGCGTGGAGATTATGGCAAAACCCTCCACTTAAGTGGAGGAGGCTCATAGTCCAGCAGTGGACTGTATCGGGCCGTTGATTTTGATTTGATTTGAATCAAAAATACGTCTCGAGAACAGCCTAACTCATAGTGTAGTCGGGGAGTGAGGGTCCTCGATTTGGTAGATTAGCATCATCAAAAGTGGCCACTTTTAACAGATACGACTTACATAACTTATTGATTATATTTAGGACTATAAAACAATAACTAAGATATATTTGTAACTCTTCTATAGTCGTTAAACACATCATATTTTCAATCGAAGTCACTGACAATAAGTAAATTGCCTATTTATTTCAATTGGTGGCGCCTACTGCAGCTGATGTTTAACCTTAACCTCGAAAGTTTGCTGGAAGATATTGCTATAAAGCAATATAAAACCGAGAAACGCATGTCTATTTTATCTATTATGGGATGAAATTTCTACACCTTTTATTTATATTTTATGAGGAAAACTCTGGCTATTCCACCTTATTTAATAAATTAGAGCCATTTGTATTGCTGGACATGGTCTAAAATTTGTTTATTTTCCTTCAACACAACTGGAAGACCTCTTTTTTATGAAAAGCAACAATATAAAAAAACTGTCCGTATTTTTACTAAGACACCGTTAAATTACCTTTTTAAACGGCTATAAATATTTATTTCCTTAGTCTAAGCTGCGCCAAATTGGTAAAAAAGTTTAAATAAAAACACTTTTTTTACCTTCAAAACGTCATAATTGTCTTTAATTTGTTTCTTTTTAACCCCATCACGAAGCATCATCATCATCAACGGCTCATATACGTCCCCACCGAGGGGCTCGAGCCTAATTGTTATAAAATCGATTGATTTACTTTTGGAAAGATTTAAAGACAAAACGAAAAGTCACAAACGCACTTGCTACCTAACAAAAGTGACGGCAGAACACCAAATGTTTTCCGTCGTCGCACGCGCCACTGTTTGCACAGATGCGCCATTGTCCAACAGCGCTACGAAATTCAAACTTTTAATTTTGGAACGCAACGTTCGGATGTTGCTGGCTGGTAGCGTGACGAAATTGAATAAGATACTTTTGTGACGTCATGTCTGTGTTAATTCATTTCGTCACTTAAATTAGTTAGTAAAAGGTTTTTCAGTTTTAAGAAAATTTGGAAATTTAAATATTAATATGGTACACTAACAGTAGGTAAGATAGATACCTAGTTAGGTTTTCTTAAAATATTAATCTAAGTGGCGTCATTAAATTACGTTTCCTATTCTTATAATACCTATATCTTCTTACACAAAACGTGAGGTAGACTTTTTTACTTTTTATTAGTTAAATTTACATTATACATTACATTATTGGCTAGTAAAACATTTTTCTATTTAGATTACATTTCTAACGAACCTTGTTTGAGGCTCGGTGTCGCGCAGCGAGCTATGATGAGAGAGCTATGCTTGGTATTTCTCTACGAGATCGAGTCAGAAATGAGGAGATCCGTAGAAGAACCAAAGTTGCTAACATAGCCCGTAGGATAAGCAAGCTGAAGTGCCAATGGGCAGGCCACATAGCGCGAAGATCGGATCGCCGATGGGGCAAAAAAGTCCTTGAATGGGTCTCCATTATTTATTATTCCATTATTTATTCGCTTGTCTAAGCGCAGTGTGGGACGGCCACCTACGAGATGCACCCACGACCTGGTGAGGATCGCTGTGTCTCGTTGGATGCAGGTGGCTATGGACCGGTCGCGCTGGAGTGCGATTGGAGAGGCCTGTGTTCAGCAGTGGACTTTAACAGGCTGAAATGATGATGATGATGAACCTTTTTTGCCATTTACCAACGTTGTGAAACAGCCTGTATAACAGAGATCCGCGCCCGAAGCGGGAAAGAGGGTGGGGGCGTGCGAACTCACACCTGAGAACATGCTGTATAATTGCGTTCGAAATGACAGGCGTTATGCATTAAATGGGACATCCTGTATCTATCATATGATCGCGATGTAGGAACGTAAACATAACCGTAACATAATTTTTTTTTCTTCTTATGGCACTAGTAATCTTATCATCAACAGTAATACATGAAAGGGGAGCAACTAAAATGGGCTTAGCCTTGAACAGCCACAGCAATAAAAATTAAAATCACGAAACATTTTGAAATCATACACTTAGATCAAATATCTAAGATAATATACACCGTGAAATTTACATCGTTTTGTTCCCGCCGTGTAGTGATAGTACCCGTCAAACTGAACAACTTTTCACGAAAAAAAAAATCCAGTGACAAAAAAATTTTTAGTCTCGCCATACAAAATGGGTCGCTCGGGAGTCTCACTTTGTATGGATAGACCAAAAAATTTTTTGTCGCAGGAAATTTTTTTTTTCGTGAAAAGTTGTTCAGTTTGACGGGTACTATCACTACACGGCGGGAACAAAACGATGTAAATTTCATGCTGTATAATGAATTAAGCCGCTTATATAGGAGTATCAATATAAATATAAAAAAAATAATGTTTTGTAAGACTTTCAATCGATTGATAACGCCAAAACTAGTGTTGTCAAATACATTCTGACGAAAGAAATAAGAACTTTGATACTAAAATTCCAACATTTATGTGATTTCCTTATTACAGACAACTCAAAACAGTCAATATTATAATAATATTTTTATGTTCATATTGAAGCCCAGAGGTCAAACATTTTGGTTTCTGTCCTTCCTAACCTACTCAAGGTTCGATAAATATTTTCGAGTAAGTTTTTGAAAATTGATAGCTTACAAGGTCTACTGCTGCGTCTGTTTTCCCCTACAGGTCACAATTCTCAAACGATTAAAAATATGCAAATAAAAAAAAGCGGTCACACACAGCACTAGTGTGAAATAAATAGATAAAATAAATATGTGGGGACCTTCACACACGGCCACTACGGTGCATACTTTAAGTCACGAAGTACCTATATAACAAGCCACATGCGGGTATGATAGCCAGGTTAAGGGGATGCGGGCGCGCATGCTGGCGCTTTGATTGCCTTCACTGCTCATTGTCAGATGTGATGCGGGCTGAGCGATCGGGTCCCGACTCCCGAGTAGATCTTAGGGGGCTAAAACTGCAATAATCTTTATTTTTTTATCGATAAGTTAAAAGGCAAGTTACAAATAATGAATAGAATTTATCAAAGGCACATCAGTGATGAAAGACGAAACGTCCTAATTCGACTTTGCATCGAAAATGAAAGCAAAAATGAACCATCTAATATCGCCTTCTGTTCGTCCAAAAAAAAAGATAGACAACGCACAGCCTAAGAAGGTCTAGAGCATAAAATGCAATGTGCTACCAGCATTAAGTTCTAAGAAACGATTTTTTTTTATCATTATATCGGAAAATGATGAAGACTCTTCCGTCTGATGCATCCGAAACGCAGAATATAGATTGTCTATGTGTGGATAAGACCTTTTTCTGGAGAATAATAATAAAATGGAAGATGGCGATCTGTCATAGTTTGCTTTGAATAAGAAGCAATAATTTGATGAATAGAAGGAAAAGAACGTGTTTGTTTGGGATGCGTGCCTTGTATCAATTACTGTTTGAAAAGTGTATGCTATGAATTTGTTTTGAACCATCATACGATGTTTCAGAGCGCAAGAACGTTTATTAGTAGCCTGAAGAACCATGGTAATAAAAGGTCACGGAAGGTAGACCTGAAGACATGCTCTCTGACCTACTGTTGTTGCTGCCGGCCACGCTTGACGCGACAAATATAAAATAATAGGTAGGTAATATGGAAAAGTGAAAAACGAATTTAAACAGGGGAAGGAATATTCTGGAACATTTTTTATTGCCTTTTTTAAATTTTAGGTAAACAATATTTTGGTTTTTGTGATATTCAACGAAGATTTTCGTACCTAAACAGTTTTTTGTCAATGTAAAATATATTTCAATTATGATAAAACTAAAACTTATAGAAATGTTTTTGCTGTAAAATAATGGTAATGTTTAATTGAAAACATAATATTATTTTTGTAATATCTATATCAATAAAGCATATTTATGTAGAGCGAAAAAAAAACGAAGTACCTACCTAATATTTAAAAAAAATTACGTGGTTATTGAGAAAATATAAGTAAACATTCCAAGAAAGATAAGACAAACTTTTAAAAAAAAATACGTTATAAGTCTATTCTACACGTTTCAGACTTCAAAATTCAATTTAAGAATTCCTAACGGCTCATTTCTTTAAACGTCTTTTTACTTCTTCAATTTTTATAAATGTCAGGAGAGTAATTCCATCCAGCCAGTAACGCAGACGTTTCGTATTTGCTATTCAGATTTTGTTAAATGACGTCATATCGGCCGCCAGCTGTGCGCGTGCCACCTGCGCCTTTATGGAAACTAATAACGCTTTATTTATTTCCCTTACTATATTTCGGTTTGCCGGAAAATTGATTTTCTTTTTCTTACCGTTTCATTTTCGAGACAAAGAATCATGCAAGCTACTTTAAATAGGAAAGTACTTAATTTAAATTGACGGTAATGTATTTTTTTTAAATAGAACTAAAGTTTTTTTTTTTCTGAAAATGTGTCCCAACCCCAAGACCTAAATATATTAAATAAAAAAGAAGGATAGGTTCCATTCAACTATTTGGTACCACAGAATAATACATTATAGAAGCATAAATTCGCATTTTACTCTGGTTTATGTACAGCCAGTGTATAAAAACAGTATTTAAAAAACTAAATAGGTAAACTACGAGTATAATTACAACGCTTACCTCAACGGTTTTGACAGCTGACAGCCTGCAGCTTCCTCTCTTAAACAGTCTTTCACGATAACACAATAAAACCACTGGTTTTCCACAAAAATAACAAGAACTACAAATAAGAATCGTATTGTCTGTGACAAAAGACCTTAATTAAAAAGTTTAAATAAAAAATATAATGTCTGTTTTCGAACGCGATGTGTTTGAAGTTAGGAATGGCGGGAACGTACGTTCCGTGGCGCGGTCGCCGGTCGACTGAAATGAGGGCGGGCGGGAATGGAAAACCGGTAGCGGTTCACTTTGCGAAAACTGTTGGGCGGTTGAGATAACTCTAGCGCGCTTACAAAAATATGAAGTATTTTCATGCATAGCAAAAACTTTCTCAACAAATTGTGTTTCTTTTTCGTGTATTTTTTTACCAGATTCATAGGTACGTTATTTTTAAACAAGAAAGGTTGAAAATGTACGATCGTACCTTGTTGCCTGGCTACATTTTCTCAAAAAAAACTATGTTGTACCCAAGATACAGATTTACCTTATGCAGAGGTTAACTTGTGCTTCTATAATTATTAAATATTGATTGCAGATTCCAATGTGTTATGTCAATTCCAGTGACCTGTCCCAATAATAAAATTGTAATGACGAATCTAAGTGACGTAACAACATCCTATGTAAAGATATAAATAGTCTTTAGATATAGACAAGCATTTATCTAGCACAAAGACACACGCTCCCTCACACACACACACTCACTCTCTCACTCTCTCCCCTTTGTTCATCATCATCATTTCAGCCTGTTAAAGTCCACTGCTGAACATAGGCCTCTCCAATCGCACTCCAGCGCGACCGGTCCATAGCCACCTGCATCCAATGAGACCCAGCGATCTCCTCTTTGTTATTGTTATTTAAATAAATTTCAATTTTATTTCAACAACAATATATTATTATTTTCTTACTTATAAAGTAGTAATAATAGTGGGCGCGAACTTGAAACCGGTGCGGACCTAAACTACATCGAGTACAACAAAATACATAACAATATATCTTTTTATTTAAGATGTTAAAATTCTGGTTAAAAATTCTGGTTAACAAAAAATAAACAAATAAAAACAAACAAATATTATTTCGTTTATTTATTTATTTATTAAATAAAATTACATACTGTTTAATGGTAAAATAAGAGGTGAAGTTACTTTTTAAAAATATTTTAGCTATTATGGTTTTTAAACTGAATATAATTAAAAAAAGTTGTTAACGTCGTATGAAGAATTTTGAAGCTGTCAGGACTCATCCTATAGTAACCCAACTATAGTTCACATTATATTCAGTTAGAACTGTTTTTGCTCGTTATCGGCCATTTTGTTTTTTATTTCACACCGATTCAGATTAGACCAACTGCAGTTATGCACGTCTTCCTATGGCACGATTGTTATTCCGCCTATTGTTTTTATAATGTGCGAATTTCTGTTTGGACAGGCTGTAGCTACGCGATTTGGTTTTTTAGGGTTCCGTAGTCGACAAGGAACCCTTACAGTTTCGCCATGTCCATCTGTCTGCCCGTCCGCGGCTTAACTCAGAGACTCTTCGTACTAGAAGTCTGTAATTTAGCATGGATATACATAGTAATGCCCCCCTGCCAGGTGGACTGATGACCTGAGGAAGGTCGCTGCTGGTGGCTGGATGAGGAAAGCGGGTGATCGTACGCTTTGGCGTACCCTTGGGGAGGCCTACGTCCAGCAGTGGACTGCAATAGTCTGATTGATTGATTGATTGATACATAGTAATCATGCCGACAAAGCTGGGTGCATTTATAGTGCATTTATAGTGAATTTTAAAGAAAAAAATATCAACATCAAGACGTAACGAATAATTGACTAACTTATTAAGTGTACTTGTACTAGTAAGAAATTCGGTACAAATATCATAGAAAATTATTCTTAAACAGGTACAATTAAGAGTATTGAACACAGCTACGGAACCCTACACTTTGCGTGGCCCGACACGTGCTTGGCTGGTTATTTTTATTGTTATGTATCGGCCAGAAATTGATTTACCACCCTAATAGTTTTAAAATTTTGGAAATAAAATTATTATTATTATTATTATGCAGCCTCCGTGGCCGAGTGGTCGAGACTTCGACGCCCATTACGGAGGTTCCGGATTCGATTCCCGGTGGGATACTGTGAAGCAAAAATCTCTTTGTGAGACTTTCCCCAGTTTGGTTAGGACATTGCAGGCTGAATCACCTGATTGTCCGAAAAGAAAGATGATTCCTTGCTTCGGAAGACACTTAAATAAATGAAGAAAATAGTCGGATTATGTTTCTTTGTTGCACCTGGCTTGTCGCCTGTGGGCCAGCAGCCGCCACGAAGCTGCTGACACCACACGAAGGATGTTGAAGAGGATTTTAATATAAAACGTGGCAAAAATCAGGGTTCAGTCCAGATAAAGGTAATAGTACATTGTTATACGAGGGGTGAAAGTAACTTATTTAGCGCCGAGACGGGGTTTGGGGCCTGTTCGTTCGAGGCTCTAAATAAGTCTTTAACCAGAGGTAAACACTGTGCTTTTCATTACGAATACAAGGAAAGTAAAAATAAAAACACGAATTAGCTAAAGAAAAAATTAGTGACTTCCATATCTGAATCAGATGAACTCATTGTAAACAAAACCCTACAACTCGAGAAACAAATGATAATCGGATTGTTGCTTTCCCGCCTATTTTTAATTTTTTTGCTGTGGCCATGCCGCATGCCGGCCAGCTTTTGAGCCATTATTTTTAATTTCCATCATTGAAAAATGTTAAATATTTTGCCCAAATCTATTTTATTTTAAAGAAATAGTTGAAAGTTAATTATAATAAAGTCATTTAAAAAATATATATTCTTTAATTAATTAAATATTATTATTATTCTTTAGTATTAATACTTAACTTATGTTATTTCAATTCAACATTGCGCTGTAATTGAGTGGCTGTATAGAAAGATGGAACATAGTTCAATAGAAATGTGAAATTAGAACCAGTTTTTTTTTTAAATAATTTGCCAGAATGAATGAAAATGAATGAATGAATGACAGCTGTCAGTTGAAAGTGATTCTCCCGCCGGTCTGAAAAGTATTACCTTATCCGCTCCTCAGGCAACTTCTGAACTACTTTCAGAGTATGATTAATGAAAAGGTATTTATTTAGGTAGGCAGTAAGGTATTTATTTATTTATTTATTTACTAGCTGGTGCCCGCGAACTTCGTTTCGCCAACTTAGAAGAAGAAAATAAGTCTATTCAAGTAATTGTGGCACCTTACACACTAAAATACAATAGGTACTTACCACAAAGCTGTCAAGTGCGGCGCAGCTGGCGCGCGTGGTTTTTCTTTGGTCTGGAGGTCATAATCCTCTTCGTTTTCCTATAATATTCAGCAATATGCTATATAAGATCATTGAAATAAAGCAGTACTGACTTACAAAATGCATGTTATAAACAAAGAAAGCTTACTGGTCGATTGTTAGCATCCGTCAATGGCGGTCGTGCTTTCGTTTTAATTCTCATTTATTTTAGTTTATTTGAGTGTTTAGTGTATAATTTTGATAGTGTATTATCCAGTGAACGACTCTGAACTATAAACTTTAATAGGACAATTGAAACGCTTGCATTTTGCTGTCATTTACTGATGACTTGCAGCGGCCACGTGGTGGCTTCAGTATTTCTGCTATCAACTTACTGGAGTCCTTCACCGTACACAGCACCCTAGTCTTAGGATTAGGGCTGTCTGTGTAACCTACGCTACTTACTTAGCAAAACCACTTGATACTGGCGAAATACTTATGTGAAACGCCATAATTAAAAATAAGATTAAGAAAGCTTACTTACCGCCAAGCGTGCATCTGCCGTACGAATCCGCTGTGATCGTAACCGAGCCTCGCGTTGGCTTGCCGTTTCAGCCGAAAGAGAGGCAGCCTGCCTGGCCCGCGCTTGGCTGAGTCTCTCATCGCGACCTTCTTCGGACTCTTGAGACCGCACTAATTGTTTATTTAAAGCATTGCGAGACTTTCTCGATAAGTTTGATTTTTTCTGTGAAGGCATTTTCTTAGAATTTGTTAAACCTTCTACGCGACAAAAAATTATTTGAAAAAAGTGCTAGGAATTTCCCGCCAAACGTATATTTTTATATAAATTTGTCTTTATTAAGGCAAATGAATTAATTTATATACAGTCATAGTCTTTTTTTATCGTATTGCCAGTTTGAATGACGTTTGACACTTGCTGCGGTGGCATTGCGATATGAAGAAAAAATTAAGTTTCACTTTATTTAATATCTGCACTTTCATGCCAAGCTATACTGAACAGGCAGTTCAAAATTACGTTCCATTTCTAAAAGATTCGTCATGATAATTATTTTAAAAATCAAAATAGGTATGTTGGTTTAGCGTATAACGAAATAACTTTGTCTACGCATGCGCAATGGATGGAGATGAAGCAAGATGGAAGCAAGAAGGACGGAAGGAATGCGCATGTTTTATTCCTTTCATTTTTCGTAATATTATTATGGTTTTTTGGATGTTTGTGTGTATTATCATTATTTATCTTAGAAAATTATAGAATTTTTATTATTATTAGATTAGATAAGATATTAGACAGATTAATATTATAATTATGTTGGTACTTTTTCAAATCTCGGTTTCATAGTGTAGTTTGCACATCATACTACCACGCGCCCCTATGAAATTCACGTGCAAACGTATTTCAAGTTTTTGCCAACCCCCCCCCTTTTAGGGGTTGTTTTTTTTACCCTATAACCTGGTCCATAATTTTCTCTACATAATAGTAAAAGTTTCATCAAAATCCGTCCAGCCGTTTTCGCGTGATGCTCAGCCAAATAAACAAACAAACAGATAAACAGATAAACAGACAAAAATTCTAAAAACTATTGGAACGTCTTCTGTTATCAATTTTAAGTATCCCCAATAAAATTTTTTTCGAATATCTTTTATGTACAGACTTTCCATCCTCTTCAGCTTTATTATATGTATAGATAATAATAATATGATATGATATATTACGATCTTAATAAAAACTTCAACAGAGTAGAATTTGAAAATACAATAAATAATATGCACAAAAAGCACCAATAACTTCGATCACAGTTCTGTGGTGTCCACCTGGCAAAAAAAAAACAATAGCGTCAATTTATAAAAGGTTTATTCCCGTTATAAAAGAACCGTTGACAAGGTCTTGTACTTTGATTCTTATTGGCAACGCGTAGTTCAGTACTATTTCCCTCTCGTTCGGAGGGGGGGTAGTCCCAGCTTGCCGATCCGCGATGTTGTTTTGACGACGACGATGGCGCCTGCGCACAAAGAATGTCAATATTAAAACTGTCACATTTCAAAAACCATCTTAATTTTCGATGACAACTGTCAAAAAAATAAAATGCAAAATATGCGTATTTTTTATTAATTGAAGGTTTGCCAACATCTAGTAATGGCGGATTATGTTTTCGTTTTAATTCTTTTATTTTAGTTTATTTGAGTGTTCTGTTTAGTGTATAATTTAGATAGTGTGTTATCTAGTAAATGACTCTGAACTATAAACTTTAATAACATTACATACTACATTTACATTACATTTTACTGACATTTCTTGATGGTGTCAGGTGACTCCACGTGGCTTCAGTAATAGGGGATCGGACTGTTCACCATATTTTATGAATTTACCATATTTTATGAATTATTTTTCAAATATAGATTAGGAGCAGACGATTCGCAAAGAAAAAAACAGAATCGGTTGAAAAACGAATTTACAGTGAGTGAAGTTTCAATATGTCTGTCTCTTTCAAAAACGATTCTTTGTATGGAGATTATATGGCGTTACTAACAAATGACGTCACAAGTGGGTATGTGCCTCTCTGTCTATACTTGAATTTCAAACCTTTATAACTCGGTCAATTTTAAAGATAGAGCAAAATTTCTTTTAGTGTTTTATAGCAGAAACTAAGAAGTTTGGATTTATAAAATAAATAAAAAGTGGTCCGATCCCCTATATCACTATCAAATTACTGGATTCCTTCACCGAACGCAGCTCCCTAGTCTTAGGACTATAGGGTTGTCTGTGTTCCTCAAGTTACTTAGCAAAACCACTTGATACTGGCGAAATACTACATAGTGGCATAGTCATCATCATCGTGTGGGTTGTAAAGTCGACACCCGACCTCACAAACCCTGGTGTCAGTGTTATAGAGCCGCTGTTTAGAACCAATTCGGTGGTTTTAGTTAATATGGCAACCCGACATATTATGTCATTGAGAACTGTCACTTTCGGCTGACATTCGCTGTCATCTTGGCTTGCGGGAGCGAGCTAGTCCACGGGGGCTCCGAGGCTTTGTGAAAGTTTATGTTGTTGTATGGATAAAAGAGCTGCCTGGCTGCACGGGAGGAACAAGATCTTCATCGGTGCAGGCTCAACAGGGCAAAACACCCATCATCTTTACTTCTTCTCTCCAACTTCCCTTCCCTTCCTCCTCTGATCAGACCTGGTGGGCCACCTCAGGAGTTCGGTAAGGTGCCGGTTTCATATATTTATAGAATAAGTCAGCTCCGTGTTATCGCGGACGGTACTGTTCAGACCCTCGTGGCAGACACCGCATGGTCTCCACACCCTCGGCACGCGGTCAGGGTCTGAATTGTACAGCCGCCAAAAATAAAAATAAGATTTATAATTGAAGTAGTTTATGGTAAGTTTTCCGAATGTCAGTTTTAATTTTGACAGTTGTCATCGAAAATGACCAATCATTTGTCTACACACTACACTAATTTTTAAGTAATAACAGTGGATTTGACAGCTATCGTCGAAAACGACCTATCATTTGTCTTTTATTCGTATGTCGCGGTAACGGGCTGCCACTGCAGGCAGTTGGCAGTTGCAGTCGCCTTCCAACTCGTAGCCTCCGTGGCCGAGTGGTCGAGATTTCTACACCCATTACGAAGGTTCCGGGTTCGATTCCCGGTGAGTACACTGTCAAGAAAAAATCTCTTTGTGAGACTTTCCCCAATTTGGTTAGGACATTGCAGGCTGAATCACCTGATTGTCCGAAAAGAAAGATGATTCCGTGCTTCGGAAGGCACGTTAAGCCGTTGGTCCCGGCTACTATCTAGTCATTACACGAGCCAAGTCAGAGGCCTTTGGCGGCTCTTAAACACTGACGCCAGGGTTTGTGAGGTTGGTTGTCGACCTTACAACCCACACGATGATAAAGATGATGAACTTGCACCTTTATAGGTGGACTACGGGCAATGAGGGGTTTACCAAGGGTTAACCTACCTATAATTCTGGGCCCTGTTGGCTATATCAAAGTCCCCGTGAGTGCTCTCTCCAGCACTCCGAAGATCTTCCATCCAGTCCTCATCATCACGACGGTACTTGGGGTGATACCGGGAGTTGGAACGACGACTCACTTGAGGAAGAAACCTGTCATAAGGAAATAACATGATGTTGATGTCAGAGAGCGTCGGTGGTCTAGTGGTTAGGGCCGCTGCTCCCGTCCGGGTGACGCGGGTTCGATCCCCACCACGTACCGTATGTGTTTTCGAAACGAATTTCGCATTCATGTGTACGTTTATTCGACGCTCTTACGGTGAAGGAAAACATTGTGATGAAACCTGCACACTCCTGCGAAGAAATTTAAAGGTTCAAAGGTGCGACATAGTGCGACATAATAATATTGTACCAACCTTTTTACCTATGTTGACGAATAAATGATTTGAATTTGAATTTGAATTTGAAGTCGACCAACCCGCACTTGGCCAGCGTGGTCGACTAATCGCTCTAATTCAGGGTAGGCTCGAGCCCCTCTGTGGGGACGTATATGAGCTGTTGATTGTTGATGGTGTCAGGAGCAAAAAAAAAAATTTTTTTAAATTAGCAATTATCACTAGCGTGACGGACTCACCCTACCATCGGCCATATACCACAACTGGTGGTATTAGAGGGAAAATTGTGTATTCATACCTAATATTCGTAGCAACATAATATCCGAACGGAATAGAATATATAGGTACTTTATTGCAAGAGAAAACACAGAACAGATAGAAGAATGTACAGATTGGCGGCCTCACTGCTAAGGTAGCAATTTCTTTTAGGCAATTTTATGTTATAACATATTAATTAAAGAATTTGCACACACAGGATAAATATGTACAGAAATAATAAATAAAATCAAGAACAAGAAAAATCACACAGCATTTATCGTTCGAGAAGGAATTAAAAATTGTTGTTCTAAAACAAGTATCCTCTCTCGTTCGAGAAGGAATTAAAAATTGTTCTAAAACAAGTATCCTCTATCGTTCGAGAAGGAATTAAAAATTGTTGTTCTAATACAAGTATTTGTTGCCCTGCTGGACACACCAGCAGGGCAACAAATCCGTTCAGTAGTTTTCAAAGCGGAACATTAAAGTCCAAACATCTAAACACCCAAATATACTTTCACGTTTATAATAAATTAGTGTGATGAAAGTGGTCTAAAACAGAAATCCCTATAGTCAGCACCGGAGGTATTTAACTATTTACCGTCTAATCATTATAAAGCGAAAAATTAAAAATTTTGTCGATCTTGGACAGGACTCGAACCTGCATCTCCTTGGCTATCCGGGCTAGAAACAGCCTAGCTTTGACGCCGAAAAATGATTTGTAAAAATCTTAATTCGAATAAAAACATTTTGACTTTGACTTTGAAGCTCTGTGAAAGGTCAAACGCTACAAACTACCGACATTCATGTTTCAAGTTACATTGAAATTATCATGAATACGATGCGCTTATTCAATACTATAGATTATTATCGTTACAAGCGAAAAATAATCAGAAAAGTATTTACCGTCTCCTATCAACGTCTTCATCCCCCCTGTACTTGTGTTTGTGCTGCTTGTATACGCCGGTGAGGTCGAACCGATCGTTGTCGTCTCCAAACGCCACATCCGGCTGAAGTCCCATTGGGGCGAACTGCCTGAAATCACCATCAACAGCTCATATCGTACCCACAGGGGCTCGAGCCTACCCTGAATTAGGGCTATCAGGCGACCAACCCAGCACTATGCCAGCGTGGTCGACTTCTAACATAACTTGAATTTCTTCGCAGGAATTTGCAGGTTTCATCACAAGCACCGTAAGTCAAAAAAACGTTTTTTTTTTGGATGTGAGGCTTTCAGGGTAGGTTCGAGCTCCTCGGTGGGGGGGGGACTGTATAACATACCTACAGCATGATTTTGTATCCCTAGCAGAATTTAAATATGATGTTCAGACCATCATAAGCAACAACTTTTCCCAAGACACATGAGTTGAAAACCCCGAAAAAAATTTCGACCTCCCATACAAATTAGTAAAATTGATTGTGTATTTTGTATGAAAAGTCGATTTTTTGGGGGGTTGCTTATGATGGTCTGAACATCATATTTAAATTTTGCTAGGGATTACAAAATTATGCTGTATAAGTCAGGCCGCCTTTACGCAATTTCTTGCAACCATTCAATCATTCATTCATTTTTTTTCCATTCATTCGTTGCTTCCTTGCATTCTTGATTGATTCTTATTACAAGCTTTTATTTAGTTTGCACTGTGGGTGGGTTTATGTGGGTATGTTCGGGCGAAATTTTGCAACTCAATTTTGAAGCACTTGCTGCCATTGGATTTTGCTGAAATTTGGTACACTTATGTAACCGTGATGATAATGCAATATTATGGTACCATGGAGCTGGTCTGATGATGGAGACGGAAGGTGGCCATAGGAACTCCTCTAATACACAACACAACCTACTTGTGTTTGGGCTCGTTGGATTCGTCTTAACAAGATATTTAGTCATACGTGATGTCCAGGGTCTCATGATGCAGCCGGAAGGTGGCCATAGGAGTTCCTTAAATACACACCACAACCTAGTCGTGTTTGGGCTCATTGGATTTGTCTTAACAAGGATACTCTACTCCACGGCTTTAAAAGCTTGTTTAAATAAGATTTTTAATTAAGCTTATTATCTAAGCAACCTTTGGATATAACAGAGAAAAACATAAAGTTTACCGTCTGGTGTCTTCCCTCCTGTACAGGTGTCGCTCTCGCATTCGGTTGGCTTCGTCGGTGAATTCTTCTATAGGAGAAGGTTCGTGCCACCCTTCTTCCCTATCCATCTTCATAATTTCGAACTGGCATAACGCAGATGGAAGGGACAGTACGATGATGTGGAGTATCTGGCAAGTGGGAAATTGTGTTTTATAGTACATCATTTCAGCCTTCAGGTATGTCAATCAACAATCCACTGATTGTTAAGTAAAAAAGTCTTTATTCGAAGTAATAATTCACAAATAAGTGTCGTAGGGAAGGGGCGCAATGTGGTTCCCGGCATTAGAATTGGACCAACCCAGGGCTTGGGGGGCTCTGGGTTTGGGGGTGCAAACCCCCCCCCCCCCCCCTCCTTAGGAGTCGATGCCTTTCTTACGAAATGGAAAGTTTTTTTTACTTTTTCAATCCCCACATCTCCGCCATCATTACATCCACGCCACGCCACGCCACATCTCGCCATCGTAAAAAAAACATAATATTACAGCCATTTCGAAAAATTTTCAATTTCGCGAAATCTACAGCTCACAGAGCAGCCACTATAGTCTTGGAGTATACATAAATTATAAACCCTTTGGTACATTTTGATGCAAGTGCGGAAAATATGGCATTACTTTCGAGTCCTGAAAGATCTTCGAAAATGACATATCCGCACAAAAATTTCATTTTTTTTATGGTAGATCTCGCGAGTTTGTTTTTCTTTTTCGTAATGGCTAAAATAAGATTTTTTTAAAGTTTTCAACCCCTCTGCCGTTTAAAAAAAAATAAAAAACTGAATCGACAAAAAAATATCCGTGTAATTATCAAACTACCTAAGTTAAGTAACAATTAAGTAGGCTTCACTTCACTTTACTAACAAAATCACTCACACACACACACAATTAAGCTGTGGAGAGGCTGCTGACTGGTTAGTGGACAGTATGATGATATTAAACTGTATAGAATAACCCGATCCCAAGGCGTAGTTGCCGTAGGGCTAACCACTCAGCAGCTCTTCTCCACTCCTCACTCTCTTATACATACTCACCCCCACTCACACACACACACACACACACCCGTTTAGACTCTGAATAACTTGGCATGTCTAACTAAACTAAATTATTTCTAGCTATTATGTACCTACTTAAACATAGACTTAGATTGTAAGAAGGAAAGTATGATAAGCTATGAATAGACCGCTTAGACTCAGAATAACTCGGCATGTCGAACTGAACTGAATTAATCTATTTCTAGTTAATATGTACCTACTTAACTTAGACTTAGATTGTAGGAAGGAATGTAAGTTGAACCTATAATCTAATTAGACAGCTGATATACATAACATTCAACATCATCAACGGCCCGTTACAGTCCACTGCTGGACTATGAGCCTCCTCCACTTATAAGTGGAGGATTTTGCCATAATCTCCACGCTTGGCAGGCGGGTTGGAGATCGCAGATTAAAAGGTTACTGTATCAGAGAGCGCTGCTGCCCATTCCCTGTTCCATGTGTAGTCCCTAAGTCGCCTCTTACGACACCCACGGAAAGAGTAGGGGTTGGTGACAAATGTATTCTACTCTGCCGTCACCATACGGCTAATACATAACATTACATTAACATACTCGTACCTACTCGTATATACAGATAAATACTTATATATGTCGCAGCATAAGATACATAGACCGAACTGGTACATAAGTTATACTATTTAGCTCACGGATGAAGTCTTGGGTGGCTGTTTGAGAATCACTGAATAAGTTTGCGAACCACAGGAATATTTCTTAAGTGGATGTGCGTAGAGCACGGTGTGACGATTTTGAAGGGGCAGTCTAGCTATGACACACACAGCACATGCCCAAGGATTCGTCGATCCTTTTCGGCTCTATTCACAATTTCGCCCACATTAAGACTTTTCATTTAGTTTTCCATTCTGATGCTTTCACCGCCGCGCCGCATCATATAGATAATCAACATCCAGACACAAGACAAACACAAGTGCTCATCACACGAATGTTTGCCCTGGGCGGGATTTGGACCCGAGCCCCTGTGTTTGGCGGGCAGGTGTACTAGGCTACCGGGCTGTCAATTCAGAATCATCAACAGCTCATATACGTCCCCACCGAGGGGCTCGAGCCTACCCTGAATTAGGGCGATCAGGCCTTAGTCAACCACGCTGGCCCAGTGCGGGTTGGTCGACTTCACACACAACCTTTGAATTTCTTCGCAGGTGTGTGCAGGTTCCATCACGATGTTTTCCTTCACCGTAAGAGCGTTGAATAAACGTACATTATGAATTCGAAATTCGAAATTCGAAAACACATTGGTACGTGGTCGGGATCGCACCCGCGTCTCCCGGACGGGAAGCAGCGGCCCTAACCACTAGACCACCGACGCTCTCAATTCAGAATCAAGTAGTGTTATTTCAAAGATCTTACCATTTTCAGCCCAGTGGTAAAACTCGCATCATGCTTGGAGTCGATTTATTGGTATTTTATGACGTTCATACAGCTGAACCATTCAATAACATTATAATTATCAAAGTTGATTGGATTTGACTGAAAAAATTAAGTTTTAACTCTATATAATTTCAAACATTGCAAATTGCTGCCGTGGCAAGGCAACCCAAAAAGAAATACTGAATGCCATTTGTTACATTTTACAGGAGCGCGTTTTAAGAAATGATGTTGGTTAGGCAACTTCTACTGTATTGGTGGTTTTGTATTCTGCCTATTAGATATTGGACCATGGTTATCATTTATTGATATTTCGTTTATCGAAAATCACATCACTTTAATGTGAAAGTATGTTTAAATATTTGGATATTCGGATATATTTTCCGCTTTCACGCCTTAACTACTGAACGGATTTGAATGAAAGAAATGGAAATAGTTTGTACTTTGAATTAACATAAGTGGATGAAACTAAAGGCCGATTTACACTTCAACAAGTTGCAAGTTGCAAGTTTTTCCTGTTGCCAAGGAAACACTCGTACTTGCAAAAAATAGAAGTCCGGTCTATTTTTTACAAGTGCAAGTGTTTCCTTGGCAACAGGAAATAATATGCTTTTTGACATCAGGAAGATATAATTTTTTTGTTTTGACAACTTGCACTTGCAACTAGTGATCCAAAGGACTATAGGCTTTTAGCCCTCTTTTTCGGTGCGGAGCCTTTTTGCGAGGGCTCCGGAGGCTAAACGGCTAAGGAGCCCTTTTAGCTCTCCGAGGACCAAAATGGACCATAGGCTTAAGAAGCCTAAATAGCCCTTTAGCCTCCGAAGCTTGTCTAACGAAACTTGAAAACTACTACGTATCCTACACCTTGACGTCATTAACGTGCTGTCTCAGTTCTTGCAACTGCGGTATTGAAAAATTTGGGTAAAACTTGGTACGGTATACTGTTTTTGCATCATTTACGTCATTTTTACAACTGCGTTGTCAATTTTAAGCCAAAACAGTACATCAAACCAAAATCGGTCCATAAACAAAAAAGTTGGCCGCCATCTGGGATTTTAGTCATTTTTACAACTGCATTGTTGTTTTTATGTCAAAACAGTATGTGAAACCAAGTTTCACCCAAATCGGTCCATAAACAAAAAAGTTGGCCGCTATCTTGGATTTTTGTCATTTTTACAACTGCATTGTTGTTTTTATGCAAAACCAGTATGCCGTACTAAGTTTCACCGAAATCAGTCCATAAACAAAAAAGTTGGCCGCCATCTTGGATTTTAGTCATTTTTACAACTGCATTGTTGTTTTTATGCCAAAACAGTATGTGAAACCAAGTTTCATCCAAATCGGTCCATAAATAAATAAATAAATAAACAAAAAAGTTGGCCGCCATCTTGGTTTTTTGACATTTTGACAACTGCATTGTTGTTTTTATGCAAAAACAGTATGCCGTACTAAGTTTCACCGAAATCGGTTCATAAACAAAAAAGTTGGCCGCCATCTTGGTTTTTTGACATTTTTACAACTGCATTGTTGTTTTTATGTCAAAACAGTATGTAAAACCAAGTTTCACCTAAATCGGTCCATAAACAAAAATGTTGGCTACCATCTTGGATTTTTGCCATTTTTACAACTGCATTGTTGTTTTTATGCAAAAACAGTATACCGTACCGAGTTTCACCCAAATTGATCCTTAAACAAAAAAGTTGGCCGCCATCTTGGATTTTGGTCATATTTACAACTGCATTGTTGTTTTTATGTCAAAACAGTATGTTAAACCAAGTTTCACCCAAATCGGTCCATAAACAAAAAAGTTGGCCGCCATCTTGGATTTTTGACATTTTTACTATTGCATTGTTGTTTTTACGCAAAAACAGTATGCCGTACCAAGTTTTACCGAAATCGGTCCATAAATAATAAAGTTGGCTGCCATATTGGATTTTTGTATTTTAACAATGCATTGTTGTTTTTATGTCAAACAAAGTTATACCGAAATCGGTCCATTAACCAAAAAGTTGGCCACCATTTTGGATTTTTGTCATTTTTAACATTGCGTCGTTGTTTTTAAGTCAAAACAGTATATTAAACCAAGTTTTACCGAAATCTGTCGATAAAAAAAAATGGCCGCCATCTTTAATTTATATTACTATATTAAAAAAAACTGTTTAAAACAAACGGCGGCTAAAAAAAAAGGCTAAAAAGGGCTATAGTCTAAAAAAGCTTCTAACCCTCAGGAGTCCTTTCAAAAGCCTATTCTGGGTTTTAGGCCTTTTGAAGGCTATAGCCCTGAAAAGTCTCTTTGTCAGAGAATAGGCCTCTAAAGAGCTAAGAGTCCTTGCCGTCGTCGGGGCTAAAAGGCTATAGTCCTTTGGATCACTACTTGCAACCTGCACTTCGATGAAGTGGCTGGCTGGACCACATTTTTTAGATTTT
Source organism: Carpatolechia fugitivella (assembly GCA_951230895.1). NCBI lineage: Eukaryota > Metazoa > Arthropoda > Insecta > Lepidoptera > Gelechiidae > Carpatolechia > Carpatolechia fugitivella. The sequence goes on from OX579665.1 coordinate 12,200,000, forward strand.
CTGGCGACTTTCACCAACTATGAAACCTTGGTTGTTTACTATCACTAACTATTAGGTTATCTATCTAGAAAAGTGAGATCTCTCTAAGCCGAGTGTTTCAGCCAGACAGATCCATATAATATGACAAAAAATATTGTAACTCCCCGACCCTAATGTAAATTAAAACTATGAAGAACAACGTGTGTCTGTTGTAAGACATAGAGAAAGTTATAATAAAAGATTCGAGACGAATTAAGAGAATTTTTGTTTTTTTAATACGTTCTTGTAATGAATTTTTATAATTTTAATACGTTCGTGTAATGAATGTTTTTAATTTTATTACGTTCTTGTAATGAATGTTTTTAATTTTAATACGTTCTTGTATTGGACATTTTTGATATTTCTAAAATTAATAACTCAGAAACTAAAAGAGATAATGCAAAGCTAAATGCATACTTGGGGTGCATAGACTGAGATACGTTCGCATTGTGAGTTTCAGAAATATCGAACAAGTTTAGGAAAAGGGCCTGTTGACCTAGCGCGTACCGTCGATGCGTATCGCCAATATACATGGTGGGAGGCAGTCGGCCGTCTAGGAATAGATGGCTGGCGGAACGTTAAGTTCAAGAAAATTGACATTATTATAAAAGTGCAAAAATAGACTAATATAAGTCTATACTTGGAAAACCAAGTGAAATAATTGCCGAACCTAAAGTCGCAGGCGCTGCACAGCCTCTCACTGCCTTTCGACGGGATTTCGGTCCCTGAAGACTGGCGTGCTGCCTGTTTGATATGGGAACGGTTAATTATGCCTCTATGGATGACATATCCCATCCGAGATGGTCAAAAATGAAAATCAAGGGAATCATAGGCTTGACGCACCTAGATGACCTAATGAAAGCGGACACGGCCGCTGGATCAAACTGATCATATAATGCACTATATTTGACCATCTCATAGAGAGCCCTTATCTGACGCATGAAGACGAGGTATAACTATCGCTGCTATGATATTGTTGGCACTGCATGTCTAGCTCTGAACCGCTGATGTATGGGTCGCATCCTAGGCGTGATAAGTACACTAAGTTTACCCCCGATAGTGGAGTTAACAATATCTTAGTGGCTACCTTCAAGACGCAAGTCTGTGGAGAGATTTCTGTATCTGACCTATGAAGATGTGGAGTAACCATCGGGCTGCTATGAATGCCGCTACCACTGTATGTCTAGCTCTGAACCGCTGATTGACCGAAGACGCATACAGCGACTTGAATACATAGCCGCGGATGGGGACTTGTCCACAGCCGTGTGCGGTGGACCTCAGACTGATTAGTGTCGATGATGGTCTTTCAAGTCTTAACCCCGATAATGGAGATAGCGGAGGACATAGTGGCTTCCTTCAAGACATAAGTCTGTGAAGAGGCATACTGGAACGAGTTTATTAATTGAGAACGAGAAACTGGACGTGAACTGCTCTGGCTAATATCATCATGTATGATTTATTACTGAATCAACTGTGCGATGTAATATCGACACATATGGTTGCAAGGAGAGGAGGCTCATAGTCCAGCAGTGGACTGGACGAGCGATGATGAAGGCTGTAATGCTATATTCAGAGCGAAAGCTGAAATGAGTCTTTAGATTCATATGCGGTCTCAGGCACGGAGACGCGCGGCGGAGATATATATATATGGAGATATGAAGTTGGAGCAGATCTGCCCTGGCGGTACCGTTCAGATAGACGTAGATCCAGTATGCAGGAGCAATCCAGATATGAGACCCACAGTCAGTAGCAGCTGTGAGGTCATCCCTTCGAGCTTGCTCGTTGGAAGATGGTTTACCATCATAGGCGCTGGTTCACGTGTGGACTATCCTATAAACACACCCTTGAACGCAATACGTTGGACACTTCGGTGGAAGACGGGATTAGCCTCCCAAAAGGTTACCACAGCGGCTCAGCCGTATCGGGAACGCTACGGCTAGTATCGATTGGACGTAGTCCACTAGCTTCGGCTTACCACGAGAAGCTTATGCTTTCAACGAAGGGACTTTGGTCTCCTTCCATCGCTTAAGGCGCACCGGTCGGACCAGAGTCCGCTGTAGACAATCCTTCGGCGTTGTCTATTATTTTAACCTTTTTCCTACACCTCTGTGGTGAGGGGAGGACAGGAGCATTCTGAAGGACAGAGTGGGAAGTGACTCACAGAGAGCGCGTTGGTGGAGCGTTTATTCTCACTCGTCTCGTAAATGCTTTAACAGTTGGTTTGCTGTAAAGGTGTGAGCGTATCGGGTCTTTGCTGCTAGATTGCTGTCTTGCTCGGGATCTGGGGTCTTAGCAATCAACTAGCTGAAGGAACTAAAACTAGTTCCTTCGTCAGGGCTGGATCTTGCTAGATCTTGCTGGATCCCTTGTGTGATGGTAGTATGGAAGACACAGAGAGATTATGTAACTGTATTTTTCAATACGGTTGACATAGCTTAAGGAAAAGGGTATCCCGGTGCGTAGAGCTAGGATGGTCGTCTCCAGGAAGTATCATTAGAGAAACTTGGTTATTGATCATTCTGTTGAGGAAATGCCCCTCAACGAAAGTTCCTCTAAGAACTAGAAGTTCTATTCAGAACTACAGACGACACACCCGTCGCCGGCTCTAAGGACTCGCTGAGGCAGTCCTGGAGCCATCTTTTTATACCTTTTAAGTTACATATATCATGTAATAATCCTTGTGATCCATTTCAGGAATCTGGGCTCTTATTGCAGAAGCAATAAACTTCGAAGTTCTTTTCAGAATACGAAGTTAGTATTGTTTAATAAAGTCTCTGGGATTTCCTGGTGACTTTATTCTTTCAGTCCGCGAACATGGGTAATCAGGAGTAGGCTGCTTGCCGGCTGGCAACTGATACTCCTGTGTTCGGGCGAGAGATAGGGACAAATCAGTATATAGGAATAACATAGAAGTTGAGTAGGCAACTCTATGTGTAATTCCGCAGTTAGAAAACATAATATAAAGACGATCACATTGTAAATTTCTAAAAGAGTTTGGGTTACTCTCACAACGTAGAAAGGATCTGTTATTAGATGATCAACGGCCAATTTTGATTATTATTTTTAGAGATGAGATGTTCAGTTACAATATTATATAACACCTGAATACACACACCTAGTTGACGTAACATAAGATGTCGAGGAGGACCAATACAGATGTTTTACATTGTTTGGACAAGTGCGAAATGAGAATCGAAAATAATGTATAATGAACACGCGCCATTTTGAAGTAAATATTTTTAACAATGTGTACATATTATTACATTATCCTTTAGTTTTAATTATTATTTTATTAAAACATCAGAAGAGCAGTTGAATTAAAAATTGTTTCTCAAGCAATATACAGGGTTATTATTTATTCAGTGCACAAACTTTAATATGTCGTTCAGACCATGAAACTAAACAACTTTCCCGAAAAAAATAGGTCCGGAACTGAAAAAAAATTCGATCAATACAAACTACCGCAGCCAACTCAGCAATCACTTAGTATGGGAGGTACAAAATTTTCTTTCATTTCCTGGCCCATGTTTCTTGGGGAAAGTTGTTCAGTTTCATGGTCTGAACAACATATTAAAGTTTGTGCACTGAATAAAAAATAACCCGTATTTATTATTCCCATGGTTTTGCCATTCAAGTAAGTATTTATTTAGTAACCACACTAATATTATAAATGTAAAAGTATGTTCGGATATTTGTTCCGCTTTCACTCCTAAATTACTGAATAGATTTGGATATTTGGTTTGGAATGGAGGTAGTTTGTACTTTGTACCTTGGATTAATACATTAGATACTTTTTACGAGAAAAAGCACGTAGCGTGATCGAAGCGTCTCCGTTTGGGCTTGGGTAAAATGCTTTCGTATGTCCGGAGGATGTCCAGCGGATGTCCGACTGTTCTCATCTACAGACCGCATTCTCAATCGATATTTAGTGGATGTCCAGTTGTTGTATTCTACAGGTCGCAGTTATGAATTGATTCTCTTGAGATTTTGTGAGCAGGTTCGATTATAGCTTATTTTTGTCCATTCATTTATTAGATTTTTTTTTTAAATCAGCCATTTATTAAAAAATAACCCGCGTGGTTACAGCTCACAGAGCCACTGGTAGTATTATATATTCTGTGTTGGTAAGTACATCATAGGTACCTAACTCATAATATTTACGACATTGACCAAAAAGGCAAAAAGTAGAGACGATCTAACTCCACTCTAACCTACGTATCGTTCTAATGAAAATTAAATGACACCACAAAAAACTCAGCTCTGGGTTTCCCCAATCTCGCGGAAATTCGAGGTTCTGCAATAAAACGCGCTGAATGCTGGCTGAATGTAATTAAAATGGCATCACGCGGGCACACGCGCGCGCCATCTGGCGTCGGACGTGACGTCGGCCGCCGCCATTTGCATTTTTTTCCCGCGCGCGCCAACCGCTCAATGCGTTCAGAAACTACTTAGCAGATTGCTTTCTACTGTTCTGTTACGTTTGTTAAAAGTTAGGTATTTATCTAAACTCGAAAAAGTGCCCTAAATCATAAAGTATACGTATATAATAATATCAGACAGGCCCTCTGCGTAATGGTATTATTTGTTCACAAAATCATTTCGGAATTCTTAGCTTCAAGCGTGTGCAAGTTTTTTTTTTATTTTTACGATGTTTTCCTTCACCGCACCGTAATGCGACGTCGTAAGAGCGACGAATTATAACTAAGATAAAATATTATAAGCATCACCGAAATTCGTGATTGATTATTTTTTATTGCTAACCGTACCTTACTACACTACATGGAAATTTACCATGTTAGACTCAAAGTGTATGAATAAATCAAAATACCTAAATAATGCTTCTAATTAAATATTTTACCACACAATAAGATATTTCGAATAAATTGATCGAATGAAAACAGTAGGTAGGTATATAAAATAAATTACTGAAACGAAGAATATTGTATGTATTTACAAAGTAAATAAATGCATGTTAATATCAATAAAATGGTAAGTGTTTCAACAAGAGCAAATAAAATATATAAAAAACAAAGCCTGCGATTTTTTATAGAGAAATGCAATAAATTGTGTAGGTAAAGATGTTAAGAGGCTATAAATGGAGCGCATTATAACATGTAATTAAGAAATAACTAACTTAATTTCAAATTACGAGATCTTATTTTTTTTACTTCAGATAATCCTCTACATAATCAGCATAATAACACCACTTCTTGGCTTATACGTTGATCAGCGTTTGGGAGTAGAAGATGACATCACCGGTAAACAAGAAGAGAAGTATGATGATTCGCTCATCTCCAGTCACAGCTTCAGAAAACAGAGAGGCAACTCCTTCTCAGGATGGAGGAGATTCAACGACGACGATGGAAAACATCCCGTCTTTGCAGACTCCTACAAAAACCTCTTCTCAAAACTTCGAAGAGACTCCAAACAAAACTCAACAGCCCAAGAGTATAAATGGAACACAACCAACGATGGTATCATCGACGTAAAGTTCAGACAACTCAAACCAAGTCGAAGGACAGGAGTCGGAAAAAGTAACGACTTTGCTTACCACGATAACATGATAAGTGGGGAATTTGGTGACGTCCAAGACTTTGAAAGAAATCTGCAAAAACTAATTAAAAATCAGAACAGAAGGAAACTCGAAGATGCAGTGAACTACCTACATGGTGGTTTGAAAAAGTCCAGGAGATCAGGATCGAATGACATCAATACAAATCCAATAGTGGACCCCGAGAAAGAGGTGCTGTTTCATCATGCAGTACCAATTGATGTCACGATCTATGGCTATTTGCAACTGCCTTTAGAAGAATAAAACAATTTAATTAATTAGTAACAATTCTTTATTTATTTTTTGCAAAACTACAATGTTCAATTTGGGGATAAAAACGTGTTTATTACAATTATTAAAAAAAAAAAAAAAGAAATAAAAAAAAAATGTCATGTCATGTGTGTAATATAAATGTCTTATTATTATTACTTTTTTTGTTACGATTTTAAGAAAAGCTTTTGGCTAAGCTACTTTGTACCGCGGAACATATACTTATTCCCACGGTATAACACGTTACCTCAGTAAATTACTGAAACAGCGCCATCAGTCATCACCGCACGGAAGTGCACGTAATCACAGACGCGACCGACAGGAGGAACATTTGACAATTCTTGTATGCATTATAAGTTATCATTCATATCCGTGTGCCGTGTGGTGACGGCAGTGTAGAATACATTTGTCACCAACCCCTACTCTTCCCGTGGGTGTCGTAAGAGGCGACTTAGGGACTACACATTGAACAGGGAACGGGCAGCAGCGCTCTCTGATACAGTAACCTTTTAATCTGCGATCTCCAACCCGCCTGCCAAGCGTGGAGATTATGGCAAAATCCTCCACTTAAGCGGAGGAGGCTCATAGTCCAGCAGTGGACTGTAACGGGCCGTTGATATATCATTAATATCCCAACTAAGTTAAAAAAAGCTGGATAGAAGTCTAAAAGTTCGGACATGTCCGGAGAAATCCGGATGGGTGGTTACCCCTTAAACGTGAGGAAACCCAGCAGACTCCATCCTGCGAAAGGACGCTGAGTTCTCTCCGACCCTGATGATCCTATTCAGTCTGCTGTTGAGATAGCCATTGCCAATAGAGTACACTCCACATACTGCCCTTCTGGTAGCAACCAAGGTCAATGAAGGTTGCATAATCCGGGACGGCCCCCGGGGCCATTCCTCTCCCACACGCTTCCGCTCCCCCAAAAGTCCGGTTACGCTTGATACGTCGATTTTGCGACACACACAAGCATTAAGTCCATATAAAAAAAAAAAAAACTTAGTTAAACCGCAACCGGGTAGGCTCAAGCCCTTCGGCGAGGACTTACTTGTATTATTATGAGCTGTTGATTTATGCTATCCCTATTTAATAAAAATCATCAGTCCGTTCAGCGATTTACACATGACGAAGGACAAAGAAGAAGGAAGATGAATCATTTAATTTTCAAAACATCGCTGTGTATTCTTAATTAAAACTATCTACGTAGTTGATTTTCCCTGTTCCAGCGCCATCTATGAACGCGCAAGGAGATACATTTATCGTTCCAAGCGATGATGGCAGATGGAGCTGTTAGTTTTAGCAATCTCACTAAGGTTATGTGTTAAATAGGCGATAAAACTTAAGGACGAACACTAACTGTACTTCTTACGTACAAAATTTCATCAAAATTAGTTCAGTAGTAGAGCCGTGAAAGTAGTTACTTTTGCATTTTAAGGATTACTGTAACATCGAACAATAACTGATTCAGTATATAAATAAGGAGATAGGTAAAACTAAAATATCATCTAATTCAAAATACCTATATATATATATATATTATTTTATCTGGGGGCACGGCAGTGCCCCCGCCAAGTCGAGCAAAAAAGCGGCACGGCCGTACCATACTTTTCTCGAAGCAGTTCAGGCCATTTTCGACCCCCCTATAACTTCGTTGTGGATAAAACTAGAAGCCTGAGTTTTCAGTAACCAAGCAGGCATTGTATAAATACGGTATATTTCAAATTTCAATCAATTTGAACCAGTAGTTTATGAATTATAACTAGTCAAAGTTTCTTAATTTTGTCACTCACTGACTGACTGACCGATCATCAAAACTCTAAGGCACTTCTAGCAGACATAGAAGCTTCAAATTTAGAATGGAATTAATGTTTAGTGTATAAACCAAGGAAAAACTAAAACATTTTGCAATTTCGGCCCAGTTTTCTAGATACATCATTTGCTAGATAACTTTGTAATCCCATATAAATCTTGGGGCATTATATAGGATTACAAAGTTACATTTGCAGTAAATGAATCAGTGTACCTGTATAATGGAATATAATTGAATAAGAGGTGCAGGGTAGGTGTAGGGTAGGTGTAGGGTAGGTGTTGGATAGGTGTTGGATAGGTGTAGGGTAGGTATAGGGTAGGTATAGGGTAGGTGTAGGTTAGGTGTAGGTCAGGTGTAGGGTCGGTGGAGCGTAGGTGTGCAATTTTACATTGTGTTTTCATGCGATCTACAAAAAGAAATGAGATGCCATCAAAAACATAACTTGTAAAAAAACCAAGTCTCGCACGCAACTTAGTCTACCGTAAAAAGTTGTGAGATCCATGTAATACCAAGTCGGTTAATTTATTCAGTCCCTACTTAAGAGTCCTTCTGTCTTAAATTATTACGTAATTAGCTCACCTAACAACATCTTATAGTGACCAGATCAATATTAAAAATCTCTTATGTTTTAAATAAATACATAGATTGACCTGGCAATCGCACTAAACAATCAAATTTAATATAATAATGTATTAATTGTGAGATACATTATGTTTTCATGCGATAAATACATAGATTGACTTGGCAATCGCACTAAACAATCAAATTTAATATAATAATGTATTACTTGTGAGATACATTGTGTTTTCATGCGATTGCCAGGTCAATCTATGTATTTATTTAAAACATAAGAGATTTTTAATATTGATCTGGTCACTATAAGATGTTGTTAGGTGAGCTAATTACGTAATAACTTAAGACAGAAGGACTCTTAAGTAGGGACTGAATAAATTAACCGACTTGGTATTACATGGATCTCACAACTTTTTACGGTAGACTAAGTTGCGTGCGAGACTTGGTTTTTTTACAAGTTATGTTTTTGATGGCATAAATTATAACTATCAGCGAGAGACCTACAGTCGGTCACTCGTCGTTATCTATCACATACTGACTTTAGTACTGTAGTAAGTTTAACGTACGTAAATAAGTACCTACCTATACAATTCGATTCATAATGTAAATAACCACAAATAATTTCACGGTTTCAATTCCACGGTAATTTAAAATAATGTTCGCAGAATAAACATGATAGCGAATTAAATTAACATATTTTTGAAAATAACAAAACAAAAAGTCTCTGCGAAATTTTGATTTGATAAAATGTAAAACTAAAAATAAATAGACAACAAAGTTTTCTTTTAGAAAATGGTAACCTTTACTCTAATAACTGTTTTACTCGTAGGAGCATTAACTGTCAAATGTAAAAAACATCAACAAAATGAAGTGTCGCCGGAACTAGCAGAAGCGTTGAGTGCGGCGGTCGACGAATTAGTATCCAGTTCAGATCTAAGCGATGAAGATATAAATTTGGTTTATAGTTCCTTATTTCCATACCAGTTACTTGGACGTGACAATAAAAACATGATGGCTCTTGAAGATGAGAAACCACGAGAACAACCAAAGCGTACTGCAAAAGTTCTAGACAATAATAATGAGGAATTACGTAATATACTCCGTATGTGTGCACTACCTAAAGTTTGCGAAGAAGAAAACAAAAAGCGCCTACCTATCTGCGATATTTGTGAAAAGATTAAGAAAATGAAAGGGAAAACAAAAACAGTGGAGGAATATTTAAAAGATGATACCACTCATTTCGATCTAAAAAAAACAGGCCTAAGAGAGGGTAAGAACTTTAAACTTTACAGTTGCAACTGCAATGATCAAGGCAATGTAAGCGAAAAAAACTCGACAATAACTGTACACCTTTCAAACACTTTGAGAAGTAGAGGTGATTTAGAAGACGCCTTAGCAAAAGCAATTGAGAGGAATTTACAAAAATCCAGTTATTATTCGGTTTCCAGCCAAGGCAAAACTGCGCGTCATGTTAAAATAGATGTAGCAGATATTTTAGGCTTCAAGAAAAAGAAAGACTACAAGGTTTCCACAGATAATTTTAGAGATACAATGCGATGTAATTGTGGTCTTGATAATGACTTGACAACCAATACAGAAAATCTTATAAGGTGTGGATGTGATAGCAATTTCGCAAGATGTGGTTGTAATAAAGATCTAGAAGGTGAAGACTTGGCAGCCAATACTGAAAATCTTTTAAGGTGTGGATGTGGTAATAATGTTGCAAGATGTAGTTCTGATAAAAATCTAGAAGGCAATGACTTAGCAGCCAATATTCAAAATCTTTTAAGATGTGGATGTGGTAATAATGTTGCAAGATGTAGTTCTGATAAAAATCTAGAAGGCAATGACTTAGCAGCCAATATTCAAAATCTTTTAAGATGTGGATGTGGTAATAATGTTGCAAGATGTGGTTGTGATAAAAATCTAGAAGGCAATGACTTAGCAGCCAATATTCAAAATCTTTTAAGATGTGGTTGTGATAAAAATCTAGAAGGCAATGACTTAGCAGCGAATATTCAAAATCTTTTAAGATGTGGATGTGGTAATAATGTTGCAAGATGTGGTTGTGATAAAAATCTAGAAGGCAATGACTTAGCAGCCAATACTGAAAATCTTTTAAGATGTGGATGTGGTAATAATGTTGCAAGATGTGGTTGTGATGAAAATCTAGAAGGCAATGACTTAGCAGCCAATATTCAAAATCTTTTAAGATGTGGATGTGGTAATAATGTTGCAAGATGTGGTTGTGATAAAAATCTAGAAGGCAATGACTTAGCAGCCAATATTCAAAATCTTTTAAGATGTGGATGTGGTAATAATGTTGCAAGATGTGGTTGTGATAAAAATCTAGAAGGCAATGACTTAGCAGCCAATATTCAAAATCTTTTAAGATGTGGATGTGGTAATAATGTTGCAAGATGTGGTTGTAATAAAAATCTAGAAGGTAAAGACTTGGCAGCCAATACTGAAAATCTTTTAAGATGTGGATGTGGTAAAAATCTTGCAAGATGTGGCTGTAGTGAAAATCTAGAAGGCAATGACTTAACAGCCAATATTCAAAATTTTTTAAGATGTGGATGTGGTAATAATCTTGCAAGGTGTGGTTGTAGTGATAGCCTCGAAAATAGTGGATTAACACCCAAAATAAAAGATGTTTTAAGGTGTGGTTGTTCTAAACGAAATCAGCGCCCCAAAGTGCCTAGTTATTACTATGGCAGTGCTCTGATAAAGAAAGGGATGCGGTCAAACCGTGACCCGCCAGATAATCTAGATCTTTTAAGATGTGGATGTGGTAATAATCTTGCCAGATGTGGTTGTGGTGATAGCCTTGACAATAGTGGCTTGATACCCAAAATAAAAGATGTTTTAAGATGTGGTTGTCCTAAACGAAATCAGCGCCACAAAGTGCCCAGTTATTACTATGGCAGTGCTCTGATAAATAAAGGGATGCGGTCAAATCATGACCCGCTAAATAATCTAGATCTTTTAAGATGTGGATGTGGTAATAATGTTGCAAGATGTGGCTGTAATAAAAAATTTGAAGGCAATGACTTAGCAGCCAATATTCAAAATCTTTTAAGATGTGGATGTGGTAATAATGTTGCAAGATGTGGTTGTAATAAAAATCTAGAAGGCAATGACTTAGCAGCCAATATTCAAAATCTTTTAAGATGTGGATGTGGTAATAATGTTGCAAGATGTGGTTGTAATACAAATTTAGAAGGCAATGACTTAGCAGCCAATATTCAAAATCTTTTAAGATGTGGATGTGGTAATAATGTTGCAAGATGTGGCTGTAATAAAAATTTAGAAGGCAATGACTTAGCAGCGAATATTCAAAATCTTTTAAGATGTGGATGTGGTAATAATGTTGCAAGATGTGGTTGTAATAAAAATCTAGAAGGCAATGACTTAGCAGCTAATATTCAAAATCTTTTAAGATGTGGATGTGGTAATAATATTGCAAGATGTGGATGTGGTGAAGGACTTGAAAGATGCGGCTGTGATAATGATTTTGAAAGTACTAACTTAATAAAAATATTGATCAACAGATTAGGTGGCTCAGGAAATATAGATAAAAGGCAATGGTCGGGGCCGCCATTATCTAATAATGATTATTCAGATGATTTAAGTTCAAACTCTGAATCAAGTGCAACTGAAGAAGAGAACTATGACTTAACTAGAAATGACCGTGTCAAAACTAAAATGATGACCGGAGAGTTACAAAAAGACAGAACTTTACGATACAAAGATGTTTCCCAAATTGGCGATGTGTACCAAGGTGACCGAAATATTAGAAAAACGCCGGGACTGAATGAAATTTTGACAAAATTATCTTACCTTGGAGACTATCAACAAAATAGACTAAATAAACATAAAATAGATACATACAAAGGAGAACAAAGACACGATAGCGAACACGGTGGCTATGTTGTTAACAGAAATAAAAACTATAAAACGAGTGATCGGTATTACGGTCAAAGTCAAAATAAAAAAGAACTAGATTCTATGGTAAACCAGCCAAAATCAACTTTATTAAAAAATAACAAGAGAAATAAAAGAGACATTGGTAGTCAATACATAAATATTGGTACAAACAGAGACAACGAAAATCAAAAACAATATACTGACTTGCAGTTTATAAAACAAAACAGAGAAGTAAAAAACTACAAAATACCACAACTATATACTACATATAAAAATGCGTACCTCAACCACTACATCACAAGCCAACTAGAAGCCAAAATTAATAAAAGAAATATTTTTTTAAGTAGTCATGATAAATTAATTAAAAGGCCAAAATTAAAAAATAGTGAAAAAAGATATCAACGTAAACCAAAGCAAAAAGTTTCCCAAGACATGACTGATTACATTGATAACCTCCAATCTAAAAAAAACGCTGTTACACACGCAGCCGAAGAGCAAGGTTCTAGGCATGAAAGCAGGGTAGCTCATGACGATGCAAATTTTATAGAACAACTAATCAGCATATTAAAAACTAAACATAGACTTTCAGACGACGTATCTGTTGAAGTAATGGATTTAAAAGACTTACAAAACGCAAATTATGAACTAGGTACACAAAAGCTTAAAAAAAAAGGCAATGTCTTAAAAAACAAATTAAAACTTGATTATATTCAAGATCTTGACTTTACAAAAGCAATGCCTTCGAAAGAAGCTTTGAGTGATCAAACTAATAACTGGATATACAAACTAATTGACGAAATAAATAGAGACAAATACTCTGCAAATAGAAAACGCATAAAACTTCAAGAAGGCCGAGGTTATATAGAAAATGCAGAAGAAATGTCGAACTATTTAACACAGAATAACTTCAAATCGCTATTGAATGGTATTACCAAACAAAACAAAAATTATGAAAAACATTTTAGCAATGCGAAAATTTATCATAACAATGACAAACTTGCAAATAAGCTTTCAGGGGTTATAATTGAAAAAGCACCAAAAGCTATTAATAACTTATTTAGAAACGTTTACGACCTAGACCACATACACATATTAAGAACTGGCGACACTGAAGACGATTCTAATAAACGTAGGAAAAAAAGGAAAGAAAAAATGAATGAATTAAGAGAAACATTTATTAAAGACGTCATGAATTATATTATAAAAAAAACTTCATATATGCCATCATTTTTAAATAGTAATCAGGCAAAGTTTGTAAAGAAAGTTACTAAAGAACTTAAAGACAAATTCAACGAAGCTGAATTAAGGGCTCAAATCACTGATTTACTTTTTACAAATCCGGCCTATAATACGCGGTCCACGAATAACCAGTCACATGAAAGTTTGCAGAAAAAAAATGTTTTTGCTCAAGGCGACTATGTAAATTTACTGAAAAAAACGAAAAAAGCTTTCTCAAATTCACAGAAAGAAAATCTTAAAATTAAACAGAAGAAAAATAAGCAGGATATTGATCAACAAATGATATTATATAACCTTTTTGATAGGATGAACACAGGACCGATTAATTTTCACGATTCCAAATTAAAAAAGAAAATCCGAAAAAAAAACGATTATAAAAAAAGATTGAGTGACATTAAATTTGTTCAACAATTTCCCACTGATTTTAATAAAAAGCTAAGTAATCCACACAATGTCGAAGTTTTAGCATTAGACAATTACGAAGCTGAAACAATAAAAAGCGATGAACTAAGCGATGCTAAATCAGTAAAAGCATTGCATGATTACCTTCATGTGCTAGAAACGACTAAAAATGAATATTTAAATTCAAATAGAGGTTCTAGAAGTAATAACAAAAAAAGCGCCAATCAAATCCAACAAATTATCAATAAACTGACAAATAAATATAGGTCTAAATATAGGTCATTTGATCCTATCGACGCATTTACACCAGATGAAAATAAAGTACACAACGAAAGTAAGGACGAAATTCTCAATAATTACCTTCTAGAACTAGAAGCGTCCAAAATTTCAAATGATAGAATCAATAATGAACCACATGTTTCATTCGCTTTGAATAACGATAAAATACACAACAAAAAAGCAATACCTGCGTTTGGTGACTACCTCCACGAACTACAAGCAAAAAATGAACGTTTAATTTCAAATAATAGAGCTGATAAAAGTGGAAATAACAAAAAAGTTTATAAAATTCAAGAAATCGTGGATACGGTAAATCGCCACAACAGAGCAGATCCAAATAGTTACAGTTACGAAATTCTGGGACTTCAGAAAATCAAACCAGGATCTAGTAAATGGCGTGACAGATACGTTAGTAGCTCCAAGATAGATACCATCGTCGATCGTTTAGCCAACAAAGACCAAAAAGAAGAAAACATAAATACTGCATTAGAACTCATTAAAAAGGCAAAGAAAGTTATTTTTGATCTTGGTAATGTTCAAACAACACGTGATTATGTGGCTAGAACTGACAATGATTACCAACGGAATTTAAAAAAAACATTAGTTTCCGATGTGGTAAAGTATATCAAAAAGAGACCGGCACATCTGCCACAATTCCTAAATACAGACCAGATTAAATACTTAAAGAAACTGGCCAAAAAATTGAAAAGCAATAAAGATGAGAACGAGCTGCAGCGTCAAGTAAACAATTTACTATTCAAGAACTCAAAAATAATAGGGAATCGGAACCTAAATGTAAAAAATTATGAAACAATTGTGAGGACAAATGTTAAGTATCAACCATCTATAACAGAGCAATTGAAGAAGGACAATCGTTATAAAAATGTTAAAGTGAGCATTAATTTGCGGCCACCACCACCGGAGCAAAATCCTCTAGAGCTTGAAGCTTTTAAAAATCAGGAAGAAGGGGCTAAGAGACAAAGACCAGTCTCTAATTATTGGCGTCGAAGCTTACCTCAGCCGGTGCAGTACGGTATTCCGTTTAAAATGGATCTGCAGTTACTAGGTCAAATAAACTAAACGTTTGTATGATTTGAATAAAGTTGTTTACGGAAACACTTGTTGATTTCGCTCAAGTTTTACTAGTTTTCCGCCCGCGGCTGCGCTCGCGTTGTGTAAGATCTATGTGTTAATTCAGGATACAAACAATCTCCATTCCAAACATCCAAATCTGTTCAGTAGTTTAGGCGTAAAAGTAGAACAAACATCCAAATATATTTTCACATTTATAATATTATGTGATGTGATAGTCTTGGTGTGGAAAGATTTCCTGATTCTTCTTGAATTATAATTTTAGCATTCCTCCTTTCGTATTCTCCACCAGTAGACACAAAGGTGCTTTAGTATCACCCCATATCTTCCTCTAGAGGCACTTATGCAAAGATTTCCTTATCTTACGTAACCTATGTTTTCCCACTGCTAAGCAAAGGCCTCTCACTGTTCCCTTCATCCTTTCCTATCGAGTGCATTAATGAGCCAGCCAGCCAGTCTTGTTCTTGTCTTGCCGTGGTCTGCCACGTCGCGTCGTCGCCTATCAGATGGAAGTTTCCAATAGTTGGTTAACCTTATTCTTTGTAATTAATTATGGTTTAAACCCAGGGCCAGCCCGGCCACCCCATAATCTTTCCGTTGGTGTCGTAGTATATAAACTCCCCAAGCCTTTGGAAATAACTAATTACTATGGTTTCGTTTTCTCTAACAACAAAATACGGGAGTAATTAATCCAGAAGTCTACTCTCTTACGGCTAAACTAGGTACTTTAACTACGAAACCGATTTTAATGTTTATCGGTTCATACTCGTAGTTTGATGCCGAAGATAGTTTGTTACCCAAAGATTACTATAAATAGTAAACCACAGAAAAAAAAAACTTACGGGGAGAACCCCAAACAGCTACTTGGGACTACAGACCTAACCTACCATCGTATCTGTGTAAAATGGCCAAATTAGTATGGAAATGTCCATTTTCAGGACTGTCGTGATTATAGATGTAAGGCCGGTTTAAAACCAATTAAATCAATCGGTTTAAAACGAAAAAAACGGTTTAAAACCGAAATAAGCCATTTTTTTCGATTTAAAACGGTTGGTGTTGACGACTATGTTTTTCTTAAATATAACCACATTTTCTTAATATTCCGAAGAAGGAATAGAACGGAGTATGTATATATACCTATAAACTGTAAAATGAAAGCCATCAAAAACATAACTTGTAAAAAAACCAAGTCTCGCACGCAACTTAGTCTACCGTAAAAAGTTGTGAGATCCATGTAATACCAAGTCGGTTAATTTATTCAGTCCCTACTTAAGAGTCCTTCTGTCTTAAGTTATTACGTAATTAGCTCACCTAACAACATCTTATAGTGACCAGATCAATATTAAAAATCTCTTATGTTTTAAATAAATACATAGATTGACCTGGCAATCGCATGAAAACACAATGTATCTCACAAGTAATACATTATTATATTAAATTTGATTGTTTAGTGCGATTGCCAAGTCAATCTATGTATTTATCGCATGAAAACATAATGTATCTCACAATTAATACATTATTATATTAAATTTGATTGTTTAGTGCGATTGCCAAGTCAATCTATGTATTTATTTAAAACATAAGAGATTTTTAATATTGATCTGGTCACTATAAGATGTTGTTAGGTGAGCTAATTACGTAATAACTTAAGACAGAAGGACTCTTAAGTAAGGACTGTATAAATTAACCGACTTGGTACTACATGGATCTCACAACTTTTTACGGTAGACTAAGTTGCGTGCGAGACTTGGTTTTTTTACAAGTTATGTTTTTGATGGCATCTCATTTCTTTTTGTAGATCGCATGAAAACACAATGTAAAAATGCACACCTACGCTCCACCGACCCTACACCTAACCTACACCTACCCTATACCTACCCTACACCTATCCAACACCTATCCAACACCTACCCTACACCTACCCTACACCTACCTTGCAACTCTTATTCAATTATATTCCATTATACAGGTACACTGATTCATTTACTGCAAATGTAACTTTGTAATCCTATATAATGCCCCAAGATTTATATGGGATTACAAAGTTATCTAGCAAATGATGTATCTAGAAAACTGGGCCGAAATTGCAAAATGTTTTAGTTTTTCCTTGGTTTATACACTAAACACTAATTCCATTCTAAATTTGAAGCTTCTATGTCTGCTAGAAGTGCCTTAGAGTTTTGATGATCGGTCAGTCAGTCAGTGAGTGACAAAATTAAGAAACTTTGACTAGTTATAATTCATAAACTACTGGTTCAAATTGATTGAAATTTGAAATATACCGTATTTATACAATGCCTGCTTGGTTACTGAAAACTCAGGCTTCTAGTTTTATCCACAACGAAGTTATAGGGGGGTCGAAAATGGCCTGAACTGCTTCGAGAAAAGTATGGTACGGCCGTGCCGCTTTTTTGATCGACTTGGCGGGGGCACTGCCGTGCCCCCAGATGTGTGGTACCTAGATCGGTACTGACTTGGTTAGGTTCTACTCACAAACCAAACTCACACACTCGCACTCCTCGCGCCGAGAGATGTCAAGCATGATGCAAAGTTTTTTTTTTTCCTTCTTATGGCACTAGTAATCTTTGTGCCAGTGTCGAGTTTTTAATTTACTAAGAAATAAAGGTAGGGAAACTACAAGGAAGTGCCTCCGCAGCCGGCGCCGGCTTCCAAAATTTATGTGATTGGGTGCCGGCGGCGGTACACGTGGGTATGTTGGCAGCACTGCATCAAGTGTCACTGTCGGTACACGTGGGTACGTTTTAACTCTTGTAATTTTTTCTCCAAAGTTAATACTTTTTGAGTAAATTGACTGAAAATTTGAATGAATGTTTTGCCTATAATTTACTCAAAAAGTATAACTTAAGAGAAAAAATTACAAGAGTAAAAACGTTTTATTTTAAGTTAATCTTACACACTGGCAAAATACGTCTATATAAGATGTGTCGCCATTAGTTAGGAAGAAGAAAAATATGTTATAGAGCCGGGCGGGTCGGTCGGGTGATTCAGCGTGCAATCCCTTTATAATTACAGTATAATATAGAACATTCGGAAAAGTTTCATAAAGAGATTTTATGTTTGATTGACCGAAATTGGAGAAATGAATGTTACGTAGGGAAAAAGGTATTGAATTTGAATGTGGATGGATATGTTGGGAGAGGACGACCAAAGAAAAGATGGATGGATTGTGTAAAAGATGATATGTTCAGGAAGGATGTGAGTGTTGAAATGACGGCTGATAGGGATGAATGGAGGAAGAAAACATACTGCGCCGACCCCAAATGATGGGATAAGGGCAAGCGAATGATGATGACCCCACCAGAATCCGAATCTACTTATAACCCAATTTTTATAACTGTGCGCCTGTCAACGTCAAAATACGTTTTTAGTTGCATGTTGGTAAGTTTGGTATCCGTTTTGATAGGCGTCGGAGGAGGTGAGGAAGTAAGCGGGCGGGTGAATTCAATGCCACCAACATGACGATTTTGACAGCTCGAAGCGCACAGTTAAAATAATTGAGTTATAGTTATTTAGCTATACTTGGGTTACTATAGGATGAGCTCTGACAGATTAAAATTTTAAGAAGTTATTAATTAATTTTATTTTGTTTATTTAATTATTTATTAAGTAAAATTACATACTGTTTAATGATAAAATAACAGGTGAAGTTACTTTGTTTTAAAATTTTAGCTATTATGGTTTTTAAACTGTATATTATAAAAAAAAGTTGTTAACGTTGTATGAAAAATTTTGCAGCTGTCAGAACTCATTCTAAAACCCGACTCCAACCACACCACAAATAAAATAACTAAATAACGTTTGTTGATAAACGTTATCAAAATGAAGTATCAGGCCAGAACGCATCAATCATTATTAAAAAACATAAAGTCAATGTGACTGACGTTTGCCGTCCGTCAGTTCAGTGTCGTGACGTGTCGGATCGATCGAGCGAGTGTTGTTGTTGCTTTTTGTTGGCTCATCGAAATAAAACAGAAAAATTATGGCCAACGGTACTCCAGAAAGCGATTTTTCAATAGAATGCTTCCAGAACTATTCAGCGCCCGAAGTATTTGTGCAAGGACTAGCAGGAATGGTCGACCAAAGCGACGTAGAAACGATAATAAGGGCGCAGAAAAACATGTAAGTTTCCGGAACTCATTTTATAAGTAAAAAAGGAAGCAATAGCCAAGGACAGACATTGGCTACTTGTTACCGCAGGAAATGCCTTACTGCCACTGTAATACACCTTACGTCAGTAAGATTTCCTTATCTAATAGAATAAAAAAAAAAACTAGCTACAGTTACAGATTAGGGTTTTCCTGAAAAAAAAAACTACCATTCTTTTTCGTGTGCAGTATCAGTTCTATTGTTTCTATGATTATTTTTTAGGTTCTAATCTATTATTTGAAGAGTTCATTAATAAATAAATTTAATCGACTAACTCTATGTACAGAAAAAGTCAAACATATTATTTAATTATTTTTAAAATTGACACAATTATTTTATATAGATAAGTAAAACGTCAGAGGGTCGCCTTCAGGGCGGGGTTTCTTAATGAAGTATAATTATTTCTGAAAATAAATTCTACTTACTGTTATTCTCAAAACTGAAAAACACTTTTTATTAAGTTATATTATGTCTATCTGTTACAGGTTACAACGCTTCGAGAAAACTACAGAGATGTTGACGAATTGTAACCAGCTGTCGGCTAGCAGACTCCGAGCTGCTTCCACAGAGTTCAAAAAACACACTCAACTGCTGCTAGAAATGAAAAAAGACTTGGAATTTATTTTTAAGAAGATAAGAGCTATCAAAACCAAACTTAGGTTAGGGGTTATTATTTTGTTAGTTATTTTATATTTAATTTATTTAGTCTTTTTAAATAGTGTAATTTGGTCACAAACAAAAAAAGAAGTAAAGTGCAAATTGATCACAAAAGTCATAACTGGATTTTTCTAACATAGTAAACCATGTGACCATTATTATTTTGTGAATGGACAATAAATGAAGGTAATGCATAGATTATTGTTACCTTAAAGATTATCTGGAAGAAATTGCTATTTATTTTTTACCATCAGTTATATCAAGTATTTATATTATTCATATTACCTATTCATGTGCCCTAAAAATAAAAAAATAAAAAAACTAATTGTGACTAATTTCCACAAAAAATAAACCAATGTTTAAATTCTATTCATAAGTTATCTTTCAATATAAATTTTGCTATAAATTGCAACTTAGATTTATAAAAATATTCAAACTACATTTCTAACAATTTCAGCTCTCAATATCCAGAAGCCTACAAAATAGCAGTTGCAGCGTCCATTGCAAACCGTAAACCAATTGACGAAGAGGAAGAAGACGATTTCAAACCAGATACTCAACCTGAATCCAAAATGGTTGCTACAGTCTCCACCGAAACCCTGAGACCAACTACTAGCGAAGAAAAGAAATCAAAGAAAAAGGATAGCAAGGAGGAATCTAGCAAAAATAATGATAGTGGTAGCAGTATAGTAAAGTCAGAAGTTCCAGTTAAGGTTAAGAAAAGCAGCAGTTCTTCAGAGACAGAGAGTGCTAGCTCGGGGGATGATTGTAGTACAGACACTGGCTGAAGTGTGAAGATGAAGACAGCTGTCATGGATTTCACTATATCATATCATTACAAATATGTAGTTAATTTGATATGCTCCCTTTACGTCAAGCCATAAGCCTTGTCTCGCTTCTATTACCTCTACGTTGCTTCATATTGAAAGCTGTTACCTGTATCAGTGTATGATTTGACTTTTCTACTTCAGTTGAAGGTCGCCAAATGATCATTATGTAATATGATGTTTTGGGCAAAGTAAATGAGTTATTTGGTATGTATGTATTTGTGTTAATACTGACAGTTAATTTATTAATAACTTTAATCTTAAATCAATAAAGCAATACACCCAATATTGGCCAATAAACTAAAGGGTTGGATTAAAACTGTAAAAACTACATAATAATCTACATTTATTTATTGTTACATTACAAGTATTAAAAATTATCATGTAAAAATATTTTGTTTCAATCAAATATTTTCCTTATGTATTAATTATTATTTAAAGATGGAAATAATATATGAATTATCATGTTTCTTTTAATATTAGTAATAATGTTTCACTTTGTTATGCCTTAAAAAATATAAAGTGAATGTTGGTGGTGAGAGATAAATACTTGGTCATAGATGTAAAGACTTATAGAATAAAAAGTATGTTTTGTGATGTTAATCTGTCAAATCATTACAAAAATGCACCGTTGCCCATTCTAGTTTGGTGTGAAGTTAAACTATGAGCCCACCCAATTCTTAATAATCTTTACTAGATTATTTAATTTTGAACTTGCTGATTTATTATGCTAAAGGACTCTTGGATATAGATAATTAGGTAATGAAAAGGTTTATTTTTCTCTTCAGGACTTTTTACATGGATAAATACAAATCAAATCTCAGTTTAATTTTAACTCTCTTACAGGGGAGATTTTCATAAATTCTTTACTTTTCTATGTCCAAGATGAATAAATCTTTCTAGAACTTCAAACCATTGAGTCAAAAACATATCACTTTACGTAGCATACTTTTTAGTGTGCTTCTTTGCATTTTCTATAAATGTTTCAACGTCGTATTTATACTCGTTGGCAACATCCATCATCAGGGGATCGTCTGGGTTGGGGTTTGCCAGTAAAGTCTGTAGGGATACTAGAAGAGTCTCTAAAGTAATTGTAGGGAGCCACGCACCTTTTGGAGGCATCTTCAACATATCCATGCAAATTCTGCCACCTGAAAAATGCAACAAGTTATATTATTAGTTGATAGTAATTAAATATTTCAGGCATTTCACTCCTACATGAGTAAAATCTAGCTAGACTAGGCAATTTGCCTTAATATATCTGATTTTTATTTTATACAATGGAAGACATTGGAAGAGTGGAGTATGTCAGTGTACAACATTTTTAATCATACTATTACTTGCTTGTGTAAAAGGATAATGACCTCTTCGTTATTGAAGACAAGGTCAATGGTCCCGGGTCATTACCCGGGAGGTCAGAAATTATACGACAGGACCTATTTACACAAGTAGGTACCTAAGGATTGCTTACCTTTATCAATGTTAGGATGATACACAGGCGTAACGAACTTAACCAGTGGAGGCTCGAACGGGTACCTCTCGGGGATCGTGACGGTGAGTTTGAAAGTCCCTCGTTCGTAGGGAGACCCCCTAGGGCCCAGCAAAGTCACTGAAAGCAGTTCCAAGTTGTCTTCCTTTTCAGGAGTGCAAGTTATACCCCAAGGAGGCTTCCCTTCAAAGTTTTTTACTTCTCTCGCTAGGCGGGCTTTACGTGCAGCTGAGGACATAGCTTCTGTGGTCCGAATTTCAGTAAAATTTAAATAGCGAACAATTTAATAAACAAGAATGAATACGCGGTATACTATATACTTTGACAGATCAGCCCTGCGTTCCGAGACGCGCTGGAATCGATTAAAGCACCCGTAATCCCGTGTGATTACTGTCAGCTGCCAAAACTCATACGTTTTTTTTTCTTATCTGATCGCTGACTGCGCTGAAAGTCTGATTCGGAATGCGCCCCCAATTTAGAATTTTAATACCAAAAAATAAATAGAAAATAAATATACAAATAAAAAAAACTAAACATATATCTTTCTTTCTTGCACTATAGAATTTTTTATATGTTTAACTCTTTCTATCATTCGTCACTTTTTATTATCCGTTGATTGATCATAAAAGAAATAACGTTACTTTTGAGAAACTGTGAACGCATCTCAGTTATGTCAAAAAACTTTAGTATCAGTAACGCCCCCTCACAGAAGAAATTTGAACTAAAATTCGACCGAAGAACGTGTGGTGAATTGAGTTTACGGGAAATAGATTTAAGTTTAATTTTACAATTTATCGTGTTATTCGACATATACCTGATTAATTAAGTGCACATTTACTATTAGATAGATCGTGTTTACTTATTTAATCCATAACTTTAGTCTCAGTTACGTAAAACCAGTGTTTTAGCTCGTGCACTTCCGTCGTCTACATCCGCACCTTTTAAAGGTAAGCAAACTTTTATTTTTGTATACTTGCTATTTTTACTGTAGGAAACCTTGTAGAGAACTTATTCAAGCGTTCATTTATAATTGCCGGTACACTTAGTTAACGAAAATAACCTATCGAATCGTAATAATCGATACTGTTTGGGGGTTTTTTAAAGTGGACTGTATGAAATATTTTACGATAATAACAAATAAATAACGAGAACGAAAAAATGAAAGTTTATAAATAGTGTGCACGATTGATAAGAAATTTGGGAGAACTCACCAGTAGCCAGCCAGGAGAGAAGAACTCCAAGTCCTTCAAAATCTACTCAGTTTCAGTACGTCAACTTCGCAAACCTGTCGGACTTACACACCTAGCTTTTTCTCCACACACAAATCAATGTGCACTACTAAATAATTCGAAAGATATAGTTAATTTGAATAGCGGATCGAAAAGCAACCGCTTTTCATGGCGACACGAAAACGAGAGTAGACAGAATGAATGTTCTAGAAAGATCAAGACCATAAACTAAAACTTTTTTTTTTTTTTTTATTGTTGTAAGCTGAACTAAGCTAAAAATCGATATTTATTAAAAAACCGATATTCTTAACATTACCGCCCACCAAAATACAACGTATTTTCAAAAGAATGAATAAAAGAGACGAGAAAATACTACTAACAGTTGGGTTTCCTTATGAATTTAAAACGATAAATATTTAAAACTTACTTAAAACTAAAATGAGAACTATTACAAGTTAACACAGACAGTTAGTTTTCTATAGGAAGTGGACAGATTTTGACAACGGGTCTTTTATATTCCCCAGAACCTGTGCGGACCGTTACTACCCTACAGATTCCGTCTGTCCCCCTGTGTAGTTGAACTATTCTACCAACTTTCCACTGGAGTGGACTACATTGTTCATTGACAATGAGAACGAGAGTACCGATTGAAATATCCTTTTGATCCCTAAACCATTTATGCCGTTGTTGTAATGTATGCAGGTATTCTATTTGCCACTTACGCCAAAAATCCTGATGAATCTTTTGCAATAGCTTCCACCTTTGCAAAACACCAACTTTGGTATCTACTAAGTTACTTTCAGGTAAAATAGTGAGAGGCTCCATTGTTAAAAAATGACCAGGGGTCAAAACCGAAAAGTCATTGGGATCTGAACTCATAGGAGATAGAGGTCTAGAGTTTAACATAGCCTCTATTTGAGTCAGAACCGTATAAAATTCTTTAAAAGTTAGGCGCTGAGAGCCTACGACACGCGATAAGTGAGTTTTTTACTGACTTTACGCCAGCTTCTGCTAAGCCAGAAAAATGTGGACTGCCAGGAGGGTGAAACACGAAATCAATCTGTTCAGAGTGGGAAGCAGTAACCATCAAGTCATGCAACAAATTACAAGCACCAACGAAATTCCTACCTTGGTCAGAGACCAGCCGAGAACAACGACCACGCCTAGCTATGAAGCGCCTTAAGGCTGCGATATAGGCTTCAGAGGTTAACTCTGAAACGAGTTCAAGATGGACTGCTTTCGTTGCTGTGCACACGAAAACACAAATGTAGGACTTGAAAGTACGTAAACCTCGACCACGTGCCAAACAAGTATCGAAAGGACCTGCATAATCCACGGCAGCAGACGAAAAAGGCTTTATTTGATTAATACGAAAAGCCGGTAAATTGCCCATAATAGGAGCCGAAGCAACCCTAGGATGGGAACGAAAACATTTCATACAAGATGAAATAACTGAATGCACAGCCTTCTTTGACGACAATATCCAAAATTCTTGTGCCAACAAATTTTGTAGAGTTTGTAGTCCAGGGTGCATGAAACGACAATGATAATCCTCGATGATTAACCTAGTCAACCTATGATCACGAGGCAGAAGAAGCTGATGCTTAACATCATAATTTAGGTCTCCTTTTGAGAGTCGACCACCAACCCTAAGCAAACCATGATGGTCTATAAAAGGACATAATTTTCGTATGGGCTTGGGAAGGCTTCCAGACGAATTCTCCTTCGACAAATGATGGAGTTCTGATGCGAAAGCACACTCTTGGACGTGTTTAACGAGAAAATGAAGAACTTTTTTTATGTTTTCACCTGACAAGGTAGAATTAAGGACTTTCGATGAAGGGTTTTGCAAATTGTGCATATAGCGAAAACAATAAGCGAGTACGCGCAAAACACGTTTAAGCGACGAGAAGCGATGTAATATTTCATCGACGAACGACAAGTTAGAAGCTGTAAAGAGGCTATAAATCTTTTGTTCATCAGAAGCTGCTTGATCAACGACTAGCTCTGACGATGGCCAAGTCTCTTGAGGATTCGAGAGCCAGGAAGGTCCCGCCCACCATGAGGTATTCTGGATTAAGGCAGCTGGAAGCAAACCTCGAGAACCGCAATCAGCTGGGTTATCAGAACCAGGGACATGGTGCCAATTTTGAGGATAAATATTTTCCTGAATGTGGGAAACCCTATTCGCAACGAAAGTTTTCCATTTTGATGGACAAGAGCGGATCCAAGTCAAGGCCACACTTGAATCTGACCAAGCGTAGACATCGTCAAAATTGTAAAATTCTTTTAAAGCTTCTGTGAAAGCAGTGAACAAGTCCGATAATAAAACAGCAGCTAATAACTCCAACCGAGGGATTGAACACTTACGAAGAGGAGCAACTTTTGATTTGGCGCAACAAAGACGCACAACGACAGAACCGTCATTTTTAACGACACGACAATAAATGGCGGCACAATAACCTCTCTCCGAAGCGTCACAGAACCCATGGAGCTGTAACGACACGAAATTTTCGATCATTCTGCGTGGAATGCTTAGTGAAGTCAAGGACGAAAGCTGTGATTTAAACTTCTGCCACTCTTGAGCAATAGCGACAGGTACTTCACTATCCCATTCAACACCAGATAACCACAACAATTGCATCAAATACTTTGCGAAAAATACAACTGGCGACAATAACCCTAAAGGGTCGAAAATCTTAGCGATATCCGAAAGGATCGATCGCTTTGTACAACGATTAACATTTGAAGAAGTCTTGAAAATAAAAATATCATCCTTTGGAAGCCACGATAGTCCTAAAATCTTTAATGAAAAATCATTAAAATCTTCAAAATTCCGAAGTTGCTCCGAATATAAGTCAGAGATCGACACATCTTGTAGGAATTCAGGGCTATTAGAAGACCATTTACGTAAATGGAGATGAGACGACGACAAAATTTCCATGATCTCCTCACGTATCTGCTTAGCACTCTCAACAGAATCTGCGCCTGTAACTACGTCATCAACGAAAGTATCTCTTGCAAGAACTGCAGCACCATTAGGAAAACGAGAAGAGAATTCCTTGGCTAACCTTGAAATACACCAGAGAGCCTGATAAGGAGCACAAGAGACCCCAAAAGTCACAGTGAGCAAACGATAATCTTTTATAGGCTCATCCAAAGACGGACGCCACAAGATGCGCTGGTAATCACAGTCCTTCAAATCGACGAGAAACTGACGATACATCTGCTTGATGTCAGCGGTGAACACGACAGCATGCCAGCGAAACCTAGTAAGTAAATCGAAGATATTCTTTTGCAACTTAGGACCTGGCAACAAAACATCATTCAAGGAGACACCATTAGAATCCTTGGCACTAGCGTCAAAGACTGGGCGCAAAGGTGTGGTGACAGAGTCAGGACGCAAAACTCCGTGATGCGGTATATAATAAAAATGACCACTAGGCGTTAAAGGAGGATCAACTTCTTCCATGTGACCACTCTTCAAATAGTCAACCATGTATTCGATATACGAAGATTGAAATTGAGGATTTAATTTAAACTTCCTCTCTATATTTAAGAGACGCTTGAGAGCTGCCTCACGAGAATTAGAAAACACAGGCTTCTCCTGAGGGTTTACGAAAGTCAATGGTACCACCATCTTACCATCAGGATTACGAAAATAAGAAGCTTCCATATGGTTTTCACACGACAATTCAGATTTCGAAAGAACGACAGGTTTAGGACAATCTACATTTTCCAACTCCCAGAACCGCTTTATATTGTTGTCCAAAGACAAACTCGACACGAGAAGGCAGTCCTTATTAATAACGCTGGAACCATTGCGAGAACGAGAACGAGAGGAGTCAACGCCAGTAGCACACTCACCCATTACTATCCAGCCGAAAACAGTGCGAACAGCAATAGGCTGACCTGCCTCGCCTTTGACAAGACCAGGTACGAGCGCTGAAGCGAGAAAGTTGACGTTGACCAACATATCAATTGGTCCAGGTTTATAAAAGGAGGGATCAGCGAGATCTAAGTCCTTTAAATGACTTAATAACGAAACATCAATTTGACCTGATGGCATATCAGAACAAATCTGCGACAAAACGAAAGCATCCAACGAAAATTTGCATGATAAATCACCATTTGAGGGGAATATATCACAAACGACAGAACCGAGAGTATCGGTTGATACTTGACCAATACCATTTATTGATTGGCTGTTGCTCTTAATCACAAGTCCTAGCTTCTTTGCACAAGTCGAAGTTATAAAATTGCATGCACTAGCACTATCAAGCAAAAGACGTATAGGAATTAATTTATTAAATTTATTTCGAATTAAAACGATAGCAGTCGAAAATAAAACTTGACAGTCAGCACCTGGTACAGTCAACGATGTTGGAGAAGGTTGTTGATGAACTGTTTTGTCATTACTTCTATCAAAATGAAGTAATGTGTGATGTTTGTTTTTACATTTATCACAAGACTCATTTGATCGACAATTTTTTACTGTATGCGATGGTTGAAAACAAACAATACACAGTCTTTTTTCTTTAACTGTAACAAACCTTTCATTCGGAGTCAACTTTATAAAATTAGGACACTTGTCCACACCGTGACCAGACACCGAGCATATAGTACAACAACTGACAGGTGGCACGATAAAAGATGGCTTGGGTTTATTTACCTGCTTTGTGTTTACAGCAATAGGTTTAATGCTAGAATATTCCAATGCTCGAGCTCGCTTCTCAATAAAATCACACAAGTCATCGAAGCTTGGTATATCAGTATCGGAATCAAGTTGCAACTCGAAAGCCTCCTTAGTTGCAAAATCTAGCTTAGACCAAAGCAAGTGAAAGAGCATAAAATTTTTATCAGGCAAGCTATGTTTTTTTAAAATATCAATGTTTTCCTTAAAAGTTTGATGTATTCTATTCAAATCGACACAAGTTTTTGACTTCACAGGTTCACAGTTCAACAATTTTTCATAAAAAGTAGTTGCTATCACTCTTTCCCTACCATAATGCTTTTTCAAAGTGTTATAAGCAATTGTATAGTTTACTTCTTCAAGAGGATAATTTTTTATTAAATTGTAGGCTTCTCCCTCGACATTTGACATTAAATAATGCAATTTTTCTACTAATGGGATATCCCTTTTATGAATTAGTGAGTCAAAAAGTTGAATAAACGATGTCCAATTCTCAATTTTTCCATCAAAAGGCTTTATGTTTATTTTAGGTAACCTAGCACTTGTACTAGCCGTATTAGGTTTCTCATCACTAAGTAATTTATTTAAACGACACTTTATTAATTTAACTTTCTGTTGAAACTGCATAGAATGTTCGATTTCACTATTCCTTTCACTTTTCGGAAGCGCCGATAACAACTCCAACTGCGCTCTATGAAACTCATCCTCAATATCCCTAATATCCTGCAAACAATAACCTTGCAAGTCTGAAAGTTCTATATGCTCCACACGTACAATCGCATAATCACGGGCGATACGAATTTTATCACAAGATTCATCCCCATTTTCCATTGTTTACAAATCAATTCAATATTATGGATAGAAAAGTGAGGTTATATGACTGACTGACGCAAGACTGACGCCTGACAAGACAAATGTCAAAGTGACTTTCGTTCAGAAAAAATATGAAAAGATTACCATGAAACGAAACGCAACTTTTTATTTTTTATTACCATAGATCACGACACGAAAATAACGAAATAACACGATAATATCTTTCCTTAGTTCGCCTTTCAACAATATCAGGCTCGAAGACCAAAATATTTGGGGGTTTTTTAAAGTGGACTGTATGAAATATTTTACGATAATAACAAATAAATAACGAGAACGAAAAAATGAAAGTTTATAAATAGTGTGCACGATTGATAAGAAATTTGGGAGAACTCACCAGTAGCCAGCCAGGAGAGAAGAACTCCAAGTCCTTCAAAATCTACTCAGTTTCAGTACGTCAACTTCGCAAACCTGTCGGACTTACACACCTAGCTTTTTCTCCACACACAAATCAATGTGCACTACTAAATAATTCGAAAGATATAGTTAATTTGAATAGCGGATCGAAAAGCAACCGCTTTTCATGGCGACACGAAAACGAGAGTAGACAGAATGAATGTTCTAGAAAGATCAAGACCATAAACTAAAACTTTATTTTTTTTTTTTATTGTTGTAAGCTGAACTAAGCTAAAAATCGATATTTATTAAAAAACCGATATTCTTAACAGATACTTATAAGAATCTTCTGTTTTATTTACTTCTGTTTTACCGTGAGACTTATATTGATCTTATGCTGCTGTAAATTGTATTTTTAAACATAATTTAAAGTATGGTTAGTAATTTGTTACGGCTAAATAAAAGTATATTGCGGCGACAGAAGCTAACTACACCACACAAATAAATATATATTTTTTTGAATTTTCTTATTATTTATATTTATGAAAATAAATAATGGGATTGCTTTAGTAACCTGCGGCATTAGTAGCGTAATAGTGGGGGAGGGTGACCCCCAAGAGGGAGGAAGTGTGGAAACCCCCCATTTTGAGATATAAATAATTATAAATATAGGTCATATACAATGAAAACATTGTCTAAAATTAATAGATGTCCAAGTACTTAGCCTTTTTGAGAAGTACTCTCCTGTGGACGCCAGCTGTTGCTCCCTCCGCCTGTTGTTGACAACAGTCTAACTTAACCTAACCAAAGTGTCTTCATTCTGAGTGGATTTTTTGATTATATTTCTTTTATCTGCACCCCGAACCTTCAGGTGTTGCCCTGTCGTAAAAAACAGCAAAAAAAACAGCAGTTGAACGGCACTCGGTAACGCAAGCATAAACAGAGTGCTTTTTTTCATATACCTATACTTTTGACATAATTCATATGTAAACTCATTCTCATTCTAACATATTTCTTATTGTTTTTAATGATAGTACGATGGCTGCCTGCAACAAAGCCTTTTTGAAATCATAAAATACCTAAAAAAGTATGAGGAATCTTGAATTCTTTACTTTTTTCCCAAAGTATAAAGAACAATTTGAGAGCAATAGACATATTCAATAGATTTGTATATTTTACCAAAATAGAAAGAAACAACAAAAACCATATAGCCACTATTTGTGCCAACAAGTTGTATCCGCAACCAAGCATTGCGGCATTGTTACAGGAAAAAATGTATAAACTATGATACATCTTCAATCTATTACAACTTTATTTAGTGTATAAGAGGACACATAGTGTACTACATGGTAATCATATTTTGTGTTATTATTCCCTGAACTTATTTGATGCTTTGTAAAAGGTATATATTACTTATTGCCGTATATATTTTTTATAATTGTTTGAATTTGTTTCTTTTTATTATGGAAAATCCTACAATTATTTTTATAGATCCTTGCATCTTAGCGTTAATATAAAATTACAATATGTTTTATTGACTATGGTTGGTATTTATTGAAATAATTAAATTATGGTAAGGCTCGAGCCCCTCGGTGGGGACGTATATGACCTGTTGATGAGGTTATACATAGTTGAAAGAGACGTAGGGATAAAATACCATATGTCTCTTTATCCTTTTCTTCAATAGGCCTATCATTCTCCATCCTTGTCTTCAGTCTCGCTATCTGCAAGGAGGTCTGCGACTTCTGCGAGAGGCTCGCTATCCATAGGGTCACCTATAAGATTCTACTCATGATAGTTTGAATAAGGTCTCTAGTCTGAATAGTGAACCGGTCTGCCTCACACGTGAGTGAACAACGTTTGAACTTATTGGCTTAAGGCTTGAACACCTGGTTTAATTTTCAAACCAGTTTGCGCGCATGTCCATACATTTTAAGAAGAGTTTATTCATTACAATTTGGCTCACAAGAAGCGGTATTTTTTTCGGTTCTGATCATAGAGCATTTTCATTTTGATTCCTGCTGATTTGCCTGCTGACTGATTTGCTTCACTCTTTGGTCCTCGACCTGGTTTCGCTGCATTTATTCACAATTTATGCACAAGAAAGAAAGAGATAGAGCATCGCGCTTTGCTCGTCACGCGCTGCTTGGGATTAACCAGGTTTATCCCAGAAGCGATATCGCTCATAAGTCTGTTTCACCATCAGTCCCACATCTTAGGGAATTGACGTGGTAGAGTTCAAAAGTCGAATCTCGACCTCCTCAGGAGGCATACTGCACCACCAACCAGCGTTGCCAGACGTCCCGATTCTGGCGGGATGTCCCGATTTTTTTAAACCAAGATTTAAAGTCCCGCTTTTAGGGGATAACTCGACCGTGGTCCGTGCCTGCAGCGTGCTGAGGAAACTTTTTTGAGTTCGATTGTTGTTTTTTTCTTTTATTTTTTTATAATCAGAAGATTCGTCTTCTGGTTAAAAAAAAACTGAACTACCTACCTAATAATTAAAATACATTTTCTATTTTTGCTATTTTGTCACGTAAACGTAATTTAAAACTCAAATAAACAGATAAATATTTACGAGTTAGTTGTCGTTTCCCCCGTCAAGCGTTCGCCCGAACGGGGGAAACGACTATTTATAAAAAATCGTAATTTTTAAAGGGGCGTTTCGCCCGAAGGTATTTTTATTGCTGATTTTGTACAGACAACATAAAAATATGTTACAAAATCTATATTAGGAAAATGCATCGCTTTCAACACTGATCAGGGTAGTTAGGAGGGGGTGCTAAAATAACAATAGGGCACATCTTATCGTTGCTGGATACTAGAAACCATCTTTTGTTATACTCCAAAATAGCCGAGCATCCATGTGGTATTTATGCCATGTGGTATTTTATAAGAGCAGCTGCAATTCTAAGCAGATACTATAATAATCACCTGAGTCTGTTTATCTATTGATTTAAAACGAAGTACTAATGATCGGTCGGTAAGTAGTAAAAAAAAGAAAACCATTATATCCTTTTCGAGATTTAAAATATTATAAGATTTTGTTGCTGATGTTACTTTGTGTTTAAATGATAAAAAAAACACCTTCGGGCGAAACGCCCCTTTAAAAATTAAGTTTTTTTATAAATAGTTGTTTCCCCCGTTCGGGCGAACGCTTGACGGGGGAAACGACAACTAACTCATATTTACAAACTGCTGATTATATACGTTTTTTTACTACAATATTATTATTATTTGAAAAAAAAAGAAACACAAAAGATGCGACGCATGTGCAGTTTCTTTGGTGAGTTCTTCTCCACAGAGTCCGCACATCGAGTAGTGAACTCACACAAAAATGTAATGACGAAACTAAGAGATGTAACATCCAAAAGTTAATAAAGTATTAGTTAGTTAGTTAGTTGGTGGGCTCCCGTTTCCGCAATTAGACTCTGAATTGGTCCGTTTTACGTTCGGTTTTGGCTGGTTACTCCAACCAGCTCCAAGCTCCTTCCAGAAGCTCAGAAGTAAATAAAGTATTTATTTCATCAAACTTGTTGGCCCACTTGTTGACCCGTCCCTCGTGTCCCGACACCTGCACGATACAGGACCTTTGGGAGGCCACCGATAACGCTCGCCGGGTGGCTGCCTATTGGGCTAGTAAAATTCAAATGTTTACTCGCAAAGAAGAAGACAAAAGAATCCCGCTTTCTTTTGTCTAAAAAAGTTTCGAAATCCCTACTTGGCAAAAAAATATATCTGGCAACGCCGCCACGGGTGGTTGGTCCGAGGCTGCCACCAACGCTACTCATCACATCACCTATTTTCTTACGCAAAAGAAAACATCGAGGCAGTTGTCACCGATAGTTTTAATTTTACACGCCAAAGGTTATAAACTTGAAATCGTAATCATAATCAACACAATGTTTAGTCAGTAAGCTTACGCACTCGTACCAAAATGTTTATAAAACAAGCCTTGAGCCGAGTCGTCGTCGCTAAACGGTGTAAAAGAAATATTTTTGTCATCATCATCAGTAAGCCGACGTATTACGCGACGCGAGCGACATTTCATTACGTTTTGACGTATTTTTTTTATGACACGCATAATATTTTGAAATTCAGGAACGCACGAGTTACATCTGAGATGAGTAATGGCTTTGCAATTGAGAAGTGTGACGGTGAAAAGGAAACATTTGTTTCATCATCAGCTTAACTTTATACTTTGGTGTTACAAAATAAGTACTCGTAGTCATTTATTTAATAATATTCTTAATTCATCAACATCAACGGCCCGTTACCGTCCACTGCTGGACTAAGAGCCTCCTCCACTCAAGTGGAGGGATTTGCCATAATCACCACGCTTGGCAGGCGGGTTGGAGATCGCAGATTAAAATGTTACTGTATCAGAGAGCGCTGCTGCCCGTTCCCTGTTCAATGTGTAGTCCCTAAGTCGCCTCTTACGACACCCACGGGAAGAGCAGGGGTTGGTGACAAATGTATTCTACTCTGCCGTCACCAAACGGCTTATTTATATACAACATAATAATGTCATTTAATAATAATATAGCTTCTTTATTCCATTTAAAGGTATTTAATTTAATTTATTTTTGATTAGTAACAATGCTCTTAAACCTATGTTAGTAACTTATAAACACTATTTTATCTTTGCGTATTAAATTCTTATTTAATGTCAATATTTTTTCCTATTATTAGTGAAGAAAGAAATTCAAAGGTTGAGTGTGAAGTCGACCAACCCGCACTGGGCCAGCGTGGTCGACTAAGGCCTAATCGCCTTAATTCAGGGTAGGCTCGAGCCCCTCGGTGGGGACGTATATGAGCTGTTGATGAAGCGTTCTAAGATTTGTGCGTAGTACCTACTTTTTGGAACAACACCTCTCTGTTGCCTTCAAAAAGCTTATTACGTTTAATTTTCGAACAAACGACAAAGGACATAAACAATGTTAATACAATACATGACGAGTATCGACCTTGTCCATATCGATTGGCTAGTCGGTCTAAAATATTCATAGAAATTGATTATACAGAATGTCCCACAACAATGCCACATGAAATGAAAGCACTGAAAAGTGAAAATATTGTAGATCGGTTTTACTGAAGACTTGACTTTACTTTAAAAATAAAACTTGGAGTATTTGAAGATAAAAAAATATCGCTTGAACCGGGAATCGAAGGTCAACATCAACATCAACGGCCCGTTACAGTCCACTGCTGGACTATGAGCCTCCTCCACTTAAGTGGAGGGTTTTGCCATAATCTCCACGCTTGGCAGGCGGGTTGGAGATCGCAGATTAAAAACTTACTGTATCAGAGAGCGCTGCTGCCCGTTCTCTGTTCAATGTGTAGTCCCTACGTCGCCTCTTACGACACCCACAGGAAGAGTAGGGGTTGGTGACAAATGTATTCTCTCTGCCGTCACACACGGCTAATCGGCGAGAATCGAAGATGCCACACATAAAAAACTAGCATTCTACAGAAAAATAAAAAAAATAAACATTTACTAATAAATACATTTGTGTGATATACTGCTCGATAAAGTCAGTATTATTTTCTTCGAAACATACAATATACCCAAAGATTTCTGACGTGCGTCGCCTCGCGCTATAGCGATCGTCTTTTATTTCCTCTGAGAATATATACAGGGAAATAAAAGACGATCGCTTCGCTAGGCGACGCGCGTCAGAAATCTTTGCAATATACCTTGCTTCGTTGACACGAAATAGTAACAAAAGAAAACGATAGGAGAGGAGTCAAATAAGCGGCCTTATTGCTAAAGTAGCTAGGCGTTATTCAAATCAACGGCCCGTTACAGTCCACTGCTGGACTATGAACCTCCTCCACTTAAATGGAGGGTTTTGCCATAATCTCCACGCTTGGCAGGCGGGTTGGAGATCGCAGATTAAAAGGTTACTGTATCAGAGAGCGCTGCTGCCCGTTCCCTGTTCAATGTGTAGTCCCTAAGTCGCCTCTTACGACACCCACGGGAAGAGTAGGGGTTGGTGACAAATATATTCTACTCTGCCGTCACCATACGGCGGCGTTATTTCTGCATAGAAATTTCACCCAAGCAACGTTTATTTAGCCTCTTGTTACGGTTGTAATTTTCTGATAAGGGCAGACCCCCCGAGGTCAACTACTTATGCTATCTTAGACATAAATAAAGTTAATTATAAATTATTACAACATGATTATACAGTAGCAGACAAAAAATACTGGGTGACATCAATTGTTTTTTTTTTTATGATTTTAATAATTACCGTCTACCCGTGACTTCGCTTACGTTGTCGAAGTTTTGTCTGCGAGATGATCGTTCGGACAAAAATAAAAAAGAATATAACTCGACTTCTAGACAGCTGCGTATAAAAAAAAAAAAATAAAAAAAAAATATATATTTTATTCGTTGTAACAAGATGAACATGAACATGCACCAGTTTTGTCAATTTCAAATCAAAAATATTATAATCAAATCAAGATTTTTACAAATCCTTTTTCGACATCAGAGCTATCATGGCACGTTCACTACCAGTCAAACTCCACAGGAATCGTATCTTTTGTACCTACTTTTCTTTAAAACAAGTCTATATATAAAGAATTATACATAGGTATTTCGTTCAGTAGTTTTTGCGTGATGCGCGAACAGACAGACAGACAAACAACCAAAAAATCTAAAAATAGGTGTCCTAGCCTTTAACACCACACTTGTAATTCATACACCATTGAGATTTTTGAGATGCACCAGTTGGGTATGACAAAAATATAACTACACTAAAATTGTCACACAATTTTCAGGTTTGTTACCACGGCTATATTTAATATTGTTTGTCGTTGTGATTGTTTGTTACTGTTGTTGTTTGTTAAAACATATATTAAGAAACTAATTTGACTGTTTTGTCGTTTAGATCATTCATAATTTTTATATAACGGTTTAAATTTTTTGCATGTGTGACGTCAAACACATGGCAATGAAACGAACAACCACACTTGTAGATTTGATTAACGATATTAATTAATACGAAATATCATCCGTCATGTCTTAGAGAGTTTCGTTTCAGGGTTATATAAAATCAGTTACCATGATGACGTCACAAAGGGTCAATCGTTTTTTGGAAATTTTGGCGTAACATTTTATTTACATTAAATAGAGTACAATGTAAAATCATATAATCGCGATTATCGGTTTTCGAACGGTTTTTTATTTACGCAATTATTTTGTCTCGCAGTATACCGCGACATATCAGTACTGGTACACTTAGGAGTAATAGCACAGAATATAGGTAATAGTTGCGATAATTTCCAATTATAATTAATGATTTATAAATTGCCTGTCGCCGGCAGACAACCAATTTAGATATTGAATGGACAGAGGTCTGTGGAAGCTTTATCTCTCCAGAACAGAACTCGCTTTAATATCTATGGTTCTAGAAACTTCTCAAAACTTGACGCTAATGAGGAATTTTCCGTAAAAAAAATAGTTCATAAAACTTCGATAGATGGCGTTGACGATTCGTGGATCCGAAGAAACCCGGCGAGTCGCCCAGGGCCGTAAAAAGTTTTAGAAAAAAGAATCCACGCAGTACACCTGGCGCCATCTATCGTCATTTTTATTTTTTTAAAAGCTGTCAGAAAATGCCCCGTTGAAACCGCAACGCCTCGATGGTCCGCGTGTTGGCCATATAATTTGATGCTGGCTGCATGACTTCTCTTAATTAGTATTTAAGCTTCATACGGTCTCTGCCTCCCCAGTAGAGACGTAGAATTACTCCGACCGCCATAGCATGCGGACAGTTTTCATATAAGTTGTATAGATAACGAGTTCTTGTTGTAGCTACGTCTTCTCTATTAGTGCAAAAAAAAGTGTTCTTTTCAGATAAATGTGGTTTCAATTTACCGCAGTACCCACGAAACGCAGTATCCTAGGATTGAAAATACGATATCCGATAAGTATTGCGTTCTAAAAGTGGCATAATGCACGTAGGGACGAAGGTGCGAGGCTGAAGTGGGACTGGGCAGGACATGTTTGCCGCATGCACCCGGATAGGTGGGCTTAGGGTTGCCAGACGTCCGGATAAAGCCGGACACAGTCAGGCTTTTTGGTTGCGTGTCCGGCCGAATTAGATTTTTCAATTTTATTGTTGTTTCATTAAAATTTAAGATTTTAAGGTAAATGATAAAAAGCCTTGTTTTACTTTAAAATATTGTCGTGTGAAGACTAAAATAAGGGTCTTACTACCCAAATGACCGGCTAAGCTGGCTGGTCAGTCCGGCTTTTCGGTATTAAGACCTGGCAACACTAGGTGGGCTAATATATAGTTTTTTCTATTATATATTTATCTTTATTATATAGTTTTCCGATAGTTTTTTCGTTTTCAACGATTGAAACTATCAATAGTATTGCACTAAAAAAACTATATTATCGATAGTCTATCGATACTATCGTTTTTACTTAAAATATCGATAGTATATCGATAGGCAACTATCGAGCGGCAACACTACTATAGAGCCACACTAACACCAGGATTTGCGAGGTCAGCTGCCGATCTTCACCGACCCACACGATGGAAGAGAAGAAGGAGAAACAGTTGATGATATAATCAAATCAACGGCCCGTTACAGTCCACTGCTGGACTATGAGCCTCCTCCACTTAAGTGGAGGGTTTTGCCATAATCTCCACGCTTGGCAGGCGGGTTGGAGATCACAGATTAAAAGGTTACTGTATCAGAGAGCGCTGCTGCCCGTTCCCTGTTCAATGTGTAGTCCCTAAGTCGCCTCTTACGCCACCCACGGGAAGAGTAGGGGTTGGTGACAAATGTATTCTACTCTGCCGTCACCACACGGCTCGATGATATAATAGTTAGCTTTATTTTTTCCTCTTGATGAGACATTCGCCTGTGGGCCTCAATTTGTATCACTGAAAAGTGATATTATTTTGAGAATATTCGCATCTCATTCACAAATCGTGCGAATTGTTTTTAAAATGATCTTCAAGAAATGTGTTCAAGAAATTCTCAAAACTCATTCATTGATCACTGTTATTGTATTTTATTACAAGTTTTCTGAGAACAAATGAATTGCTTACCTATCTTCTTTACATAGTTAAACAAAGTAGCTTTCCGCGTCTGTCTGTCTGTATATATCCGAGCGAAAATAATATCATTCGTTCATCTGAATTCATCTCCTCTCTTTCATTGATCAATCAATTAATCAGACTATTGCAGTCCACTGCTGGACGTAGGCCTCCCCAAGGGCAGCCAAAGTGCACGATCACCCTCTTTCCTCACCCAGCCACCACCAGCGACCTTCCCCAGGTCATCAGTCCTCCTGGCCGCACCTTTCAATGAAGCTGGATAAATAATAAAAATGCAATCAAACTTTTTTTTTTAATCCTTATACAATCTATTAATTTTTTTACTACCTATTAGATTATTTACTATCGATACCACAAATTTTGTTATAGATAAATTTGTTAGGTATCTAGGAACAAATAATTAAGTATAAAAAAGTAGTGTCTCTCTCTTGTATTGCGTGCCTGACAAGGTCCATAGAGATACAATAGTCATTAGCTTGATATAACAATACCCATGTAAAAACCTATGGAATGCAATAAAAACTTTGAGTGTTGAGTATTGGATTTTAAAACTAGTGGCTCTGTGAGCTGTAGACCTCGTGAGTCTGTCCTTTGCGTTTTATTTGTTTCATTATTATCCGTCCCTTCACTCCCCCGACCCCTTGAAGTTTATGCCTCCTAATATGGGTGGCAAAAAAGATTCGTTAAATTCTAGAACAGCTGTTTTCGAAAGGCTGAAATATTTTTTTTTTACGTTTTCAACCCTATTTCTCCGCCATTTTGAAAAGTTTCGAAAAACTGAATCGACAATAAAATCTGCGCTATAATATCGAACCTGGCCAAAAAATTTCACGAGAATCGATTGAGAAATGCGACCTGTAGAAGAGAATAGCATGACACCCGCTAAAATTAACATTTATGGCCGGATGAAAGGATTTTTGCTCAATATTTGAAACCGGAAACGCTTCGCGCTCGCTCGGTCACTTAGCTCTGCATGATTTTTTATTTTTTAATAATACTTGCTAATTAAGCTTGTTTTTGGTCCAGTAAAATGAGAAAAGTAAAATTAATTATTTTTTTTCGGCTTTTTCTTTTATTTTGAAAAATAAAAAAATATTTTATTCCCTACTCAATACAGTTTATTTGGTATCAATAGGACATTTTGTAAGTGTTTTTTTTTCTGACTTCGTTTTGGGGGCAAACTCTACCTGCCGTAAAAAAAATAAGAAAAAATTTAAAAATAAATTTAAAATGTTCGAAATTTTTTTGGTACTAAAGAAGATCACCAAAGCTAATAAAAACAAAAAATAATAACAAAAATATTAAGATAGATAAATCGATTATTGTCACAATAACTACAAAATACAAATGAAAACTTATACTAAAGGTATTGTGTCAAAAGGGCCATACTCAGATTTTGTACTGTTCCAAACCAAGTCTGAAACAATGCTGTTTTTCAGTATGTCCCCTTTTACCACGCACGCCCATGTTACATTTGATGTTTTAATTTAAAAATAAAAAAATACCGAACAAATACTACAAAATTACTTAAACGCGTCCTTGAAAATTGTTAACAAAATATCTTTGCTGTGAGTTAAAAAATAAAAAAAAGATATGTTGCCTTTATATACAACAGTTTGCATTTAAGGGTTAAAATTAGGCTCAATTCACATCGGCACAGAGTCGAAAAGAATTTGGATTTTTTTTGTCATTACGTCCATGAAAAAACTTATGAAGGGCAACCTCTCGCTTACCCTGAAGCGAAAACTCATGGACACGTGCATTCTTCCCATCCTTACCTACGGAGCTCAAACCTGGTCTTTGACCAACAACCAGAAGTCCAAACTCAAGGTTTGCCAGCGGAACATGGAACGCAGCATACTTGGAGTCAAATTGACAGACCGAATACGAAACACTACGCTGCGTTCCCAAACGCAGATCGCAGATGTGGCTCAGAAGGCCGCCTACCTTAAATGGGATTGGGCCGGTCACGTTTCCCGAATGCCATCCGATCTTTGGGCAAAGATTACCACCGACTGGGACTCGAGAACATCAGAAGAAGTCGAGGTCGCCCGCGGAGGAGATGGTGCGACGAATTAGACGCCCTTAACACTAAATGGCAAGACATGGCCCAAAACAGAGATGAAAGGGAGAGAGGCCTTTGCCCTGCAGGACACAACAGGCTAAATCTAAATCTAACGTAAAATAATTGAAAATTGGAAATAGAAATGAACATTCTTTCAAGTTTAAAAACATGACGCTTCGATGCGCTTCGACTGTGCGCCAATGTGAATTGAGCCTTTAAGGCCACGACTGTGTGAATCGGGGCCGATATTTCTCCTTGAATTAATCGACCGTGCACTAAAGGTACGCGCACACTATGCCGGGCCGCAGCGTGCCGGGGCGGGCCGCATCAATCAATCAATCATTTATTCATAAACAGTACAACTGTGTGCAAAATATTACATATCTAATTAATAAGAAAACAATTTAAAATTAAAACATATGTCATAAAATAATACTCAAAATAAATTAAAACATGTCATAAAATTAAAAAGTAATAACATAAAAATATTCCAAGTCACTTACAGAAATCATCAACAGAGTAATAGTTTTTTTTCTAGTAGTAAAGATTTTAGTTTGACCTTAAATTTATTTACTTCACCAATACATTTTAGTT
This sequence comes from Carpatolechia fugitivella, assembly GCA_951230895.1. Lineage (NCBI taxonomy): Eukaryota > Metazoa > Arthropoda > Insecta > Lepidoptera > Gelechiidae > Carpatolechia > Carpatolechia fugitivella. The sequence continues at coordinate 12,241,174 of OX579665.1, forward strand.
CAGTGGGCAATTTGTTGAACAATACCACGGCTTGATATCTTGAGCAGTGCTTAGCGATACTGAGACATGGTTTGAATTGCTGACCCAGATCCTTCATCGCAGCTCAAAATGCGTCCATAGCACACTGTGACGGGCCGGGCCGTAGCGCATTGACGGATTTTACGCAAATAATTATGGTACTAATAAACACGTGCGCGCGAACACTCCAATCCGCTTGCTTATAGCACACTGTGTCGGGGCGCAGCGGGGCGGGGCGGGCCGCATCGCACGCATGCGGATTATGTGGCCCGCTGCGACCCGGAAAAGTGTGCGATAGTTCATATAAAATACATACGAGCGATTTGAGCGGATTTTTGCGCTGCGACCCGGCACGCTGCGGCCCGGCGTGTGTAACGTGCGCTTACCTTAAGATCGCATTGTACGCGACCTAACATAACATACCTAGTACTTAACTAAAAAATACATTTGTGTGAACAAAACAATAAGAAATTCGCACGTTCACCGGATGTGGCTGGAGTGTTTCATATTACTATAATATTAACAGACAGACATTATCGATAATATTATTATACCCATATCCCAGAATTAATTTAAGAGCGACGGTGGTCTAGTGGCTAGGGCCGCTGCCTCCCGTCCGGGAGACACGGGTTCGATCCCCACCACGTACCAACGTGTTTTCGAATTTCGAATTCATGTGTACGTTTATTCGACGCTCTTACGGTGAAGGAAAACATCGTGATGAAACCTGCACACTCCTGCGAAGAAATTCAAAGGTTGTGTGTAAAGTCGACCAACCCGCACTGGGCCAGCAGCGTGGTCGACTAAGACCTAATCGCCCAAATTCAGGGTAGGCTCGAGCCCCTCGGTGGGGACGTAATATATGAGCTGTTGATGAATATCACAGGATTAATATAGTACTACTGTACAAAATGGCCGCTCACCCCCTCCCCACTTCTTCACCACCCTGCCTCATAGTTGGGAGGCAAGTTGGGAGTCTCAAATAAAGACGGCCATTACTGGCCAAACCTGATTTCAGGCCAAACTAGTTGCCCTTTTTATACCTTCTTAGCCCTAAAAATAATTATTTAGCCACTAGCCCCATTTCTAGTCCAATCCGTGTAAAAATCTAATCCCAAAAAACATTTATGAGACAAAAATTAAACAAAACTTAGCTAAAACTTAACAATCACTTTCAATCATCAGAAATTCCCCGGAAAAATATTTTTATAGTTTAATTTGAATTTTTGAAAAATATCTTTAAAAGCAATAAGTAGGTACTGTTTTTTTTTTTAATTAGGTATACTATAACCTACAAAATTTGAATAAAAAAAAACATTAAATCCATAAATCATAAAAACAAATCAAATAGTAATTAGAAAATAAATAATAAAAATAAAATAAAATAAAATTAAATAATATTAATGGTTAATGGTTGGTATATAGACAAAAATATAGGCCGCCGTGTGGTGACGACAGAGTAGAATATATTTGTCACCAACCCCTACTCTTCCCGTGGGTGTCGTAAGAGGCGACTTAGGGACTACACATTGAACAGGGAACGGGCAGCAGCGCTCTCTGATACAGTAACCTTTTAATCTGCGATCTCCAACCCGCCTGCCAAGCGTGGAGGTTATGGCAAAACCAAACACGCGGAGTGGAGGAGGCTCATAGTCCAGCAGTAGACAGTAACGGGCCGTTGAAGAATAGCTCAATTATGTCTTTACAGAAGGGCTCGTTTTTTTTAAACTGAATTAGGTTGATCAGGCCTTACCTTACACGCTGGCCCAGTGCGGATTGATCGACTTAACACCCAACCTTGATGTGTACAGATTTCCTCACAGTCTTTTCCGCATAGGAAGTACGCAGGTAGGAACAGTTGTTATCGAAATCGTTAGATATACCTACTAGTAATATTAAATCAGTTTGATATGGTCGACCTTGGGGTGCTCACCCGAGCCCATATCGTATACCACTGCGCAATTGCGCATATTGCGCTTCCAATAAATTTATACAATATCTTATATTTTATTATCTATCATATTTTTTTGTTTATACAGTATAATACAATATGGTGAGATCGAAATCGTCTGTCTGTCCGTCCGTCACAGCTATTTTTCTACAAGTTTTACGAAAAATTGCTTTCTTTCTGCGCCTGCGGTTTTTTGCGGATTTTCTCGTGAACTATAACTTTACATCACACTGTAATATTATAATGTGAAAGTATATTTGGATGTTGTTTTGTTTAGATGTTTGGATGTTTGTTCCGCTTTCACGCCTAAACTAATGAACGGATTTGGATTAAATTTGAAATGGAGACATTTTAAGGAAAATAGTCTTATTCCCACGGGAACATATTGCACAACTCGAGCGTAGCCGCAGGCGGACAGCTAGTTATAAATAATAAATTGATTATAAAAAACCTTGCAATTTTGACAAAGCGGTCTAAATTGTTTTTGGTGCAAGACTGTGCTCAATTTAAAGCAAACACATCCCCTTCTTGGGTATCTTTCATAGTTTTTGATGTTAATTTGTATTTTTACCGTTTTTACATAAATATTGTTAGATTACATCACTGCATGACGAACAGTTATTGAAATTGATTTACTTTTGTTTTGTAAATGTTTGATTTGAGTACAAAAATTATGATATCATGAAAGAGTTTATTTACAGTTAAAACACTATTATAAAATTTATGAATAACTTAGCTATCCACCCCTTCTGTGTCCACCCGCAATTGCGCTCGCATTGTGTTAGATTTTCCCGTGGGAATGCGACTTTTTCCCTTAAAAAGTATCCTATGTGTTAATCCAAGATACAAACTATCTCCATTCTAAATTTCATCTAAATCCGTTCAGTACTTTAGCCGTGAAAACGGAACAAACATCCAAACATACTTTCACATTTCTAATATTAATGTGATTACTGATTAGTGTGATTAAGTATTGCGGGTTCGATTCCCGAACTGAGTATGTGTATAAATGCAGATTTTCTGGTCAAATCGATAACATGGTTCCTTAGGCCTTAGATCTTTCTGTCTTATACGGGTGTAACCTACCCATGAAACTGAACAACTTTCCCCAAGAAACATAGGCTCTCGGACGAAAAAAATTTGCACCTTCCTTCCATAGTAAATAGATTAGCTGGCCGCGCGGTTTTGTATGAAAGGGACAACTTTTTTTGTCTTCCGACAGCCCATGTTTCTTGGGGAATGTAGTTCAATTTCATGGGTAGGTTGATCCTTTAAAATAGTGTCAGCTAATTGACCGAGCGAGCGAAGCGTCTCTGCTTCAGCTTGACCAAAATTGCTTTTGTATGTCTGTCTGTTTGTTCCACTCTACAGATCGCGTTTCTCAACCGATTCTCGTGAAATTTTGTGAGCAGGTTCGATAAATCAATCAAATTTTTTTGTCGAGATAGTTTTTGGAAATTTTAAAAAATGGCGGAGTTATGGGGGTTGCCAGCTTACAACGTCCAGCTGTTTTCCTCTAGTCGCATTTCCCAACCAATAAAAAAAAAATACGAAGTTATGAGGGTTGGAACGTAAAAAAATCATAAATCAGCCATTTAAAAAAAAAGTACTCGCGGGGTCTACAGCTCACAGAGCCACTAGATTATTTACACCTTATATACCTTAGGTAGTTTCAGAGTTACCCATACTGTGCCAATAAATCTAACCCATGTGATGGACCGGACCACCTTATACAACGTGTTAGCAAAATAGCGCAAATCTGTGTCAGACCAGAAGTTCCAGACGATCTAAAAAAAGAACAACTTTTCATATTACAAAAAGATTTTTAAAAAGCGAATTTTAATAAGTTGATCTGTTCCGACGATTCGGTGAAGGTCGCGGGAAGCCGCTGGATGCGGGCAGCGCAGAACCGGTCGTTGCGGAGATCCTTGGGGGAGGGCTTTGTCCAGCAGTGGACGTCTACAGGCTGAGATGATGATGATGATGATCTGTTTCATGGTGTGACCACCAAGAGGTTTTGCGTTATTTTGCACGGCAATAACACTTTATTGTACAATTAAACATACACAAGATTAGAAATGAATGTACAAACGTTGTATTGTATAGTATGTTTTTCATACCTAAGCGGATTCTTCATACGTGCTCATACCTCAATGACATTGTCAATGTCTTGTCTGCGCCCGCGTCGCGGTTATTGTGTTAAGAACGTGATCTCTGTGAGTTCTCACGATCTATATATCTTGTAAACATCATTGATCTCCCGACTGCCTTAGTAAAAGGAGGGTGCTATAAGTCACGTGTTTCCATCCCTTCTTTGCGTCGTCATCATCATCAACAGCTCATATACACCCCTCACCGAGGGGCTCGAGCCTACCCTGAATTAAAGCGATTAGGCCTTAGTCGACCACGCTGGCCCAATGCGGGTTGGTCGACTTCACACTTGAATTTCTTCGCAAGAGTGCAGGTTTCATCACGATATTTTTCTTCACCGTAAGAGCGTGAATTCGAAATTCGAAAACATTGGTACGCTCTGGCGATTGAACCCGCATCCCCACATCCCGTCCCTGACTGCGGCCCTAGCCACCATACCACCGACGCTCTCATTCTTCGCGTGTCAATGACAAATTAGATTTTTCTGACCCAGAACTTAGCCACTTCGATTGCACTATTTGTGGCGTCCATTAAGTCCTGCTGCGAACAGGGGACAGGGCAGGCAGGACAGGACACTAAATGAGCCATGGACTGGACCGCTCCACACACAGTCTAAATTTGGGTTTTCCTAGAGTCCCCCTGAACATTATTTCTCTTGCTCCGGCCGACCTTAAGAAGTCGATTTAAAGATCTTCAGATCATCTGTCTGTCCATCTGTATGTTTGTTCTTCTCTACAGGTCGCGTATCTCAACCGATTATCGTGAAATTTTGTGAGCTGGTTCGATAACTTTTATTGACGACTCAGTTTTTGTAAATTAAAAAGAAATACGGAGTTATAAGGGTTGAAAATGTAAAACAATCTTAATCAGCCATTTCGAATATAATCAATACTCGCGAGGTCTACAGCTCACAGAGCCACTAGTTGTTTATACGTCCATGTTTAGATGTAATAATTATTAATACGGTTCCTTGTCCTAACAAGAACTAATTGTATGGTCCCATCCGAAAGAAAGGATGAAACTTTGCATGCATATAGCTTTAATGTATGTGTATCAATTGCGATATAGAAACACGTCGAGAATTCCCCCCCCCCCCCTATCAATGGAACTAGCAATGGAACTAATGGGAACAGAGACTTTTATGTCCCCAATCGTATTACTTAAACTGTTAAAGCTACGAAAAAACTTTCAAAGATCAATATGTTCTTCTTAGGGGCTTATTACTTAGATCAGAATTTAAGAAAAACGCCGTATGGTGACGGCAGAGTAGAATACATTTGTCACCAACCCCTACTCTTCCCGTGGGTGTCGTAAGAGGCGACTTAGGGACTACACATTGAACAGGGAACGGGCAGCAGCGCTCTCTGATACAGTAACCTTTTAATCTGCGATCTCCAACCCGCCTGCCAAGCGTGGAGATTATGGCAAAACCAAACACTTAAGTGGAGGAGGCTCATAGTCCAGCAGTGGACTGTAACGGGCCGTTGATGTATGTCAGTGTCTTTGGCCACTGTATGCATTTTAAACACATCCCCTCCAAGTCCATCGCTCTTTCTACGTGACGGGAACTATATAGTTTGTTATCATTGGAATTTCAGTCACGTTGAGTTCAGCTTCATGATTCATTCACTCCAGTCAAGTTCAGTCATTCCATGACCATTCAGTTCGGCGTCGACCCGAGGCGCGCGCGCACGCGTTTCGCGATACTTTTTTACGAGTTTTGCGTTCGAGTGTTCTTAATTCAAACTATCTTCAGTTTTCCATAATTGAACAGTTTAATTTTTGTGAGATATTTTTAAGGATTTAACGGTGTGTTATTTAGTTTTGAGGTTTTTTGTGGTAAGTTTTTTTTGTTGCGATTTGTGTATTCCAAGGGTGTTGTTCTTATTATGTTTTTTTTTTATATATTGTTAAGTTTCTGTTAAACTAAGTACTTAATCGATTTCCTACCGATAATGTCAACGACCTTATGAATTTATTATTCTTGTTTCCTTTTAGTTTTCTTTATTGTTTACTTCCCTAGGCGTTGTCATGACAATTTTACGACTACGACGATTTTACTAATCAAATTACATTTAAAAACAAACGTTCAATTCAAAATATTAAATTAAAAAGTTTTAATAGGAAAATGAGTACCTATTTGAGAGTTTACACATTCTTGAGATAAAATATTGAATACATTAATTAAATTAATATACAATTAAGATATACTACAATCAGTATTTCATTTAATGAGTTTTTAAGTCACAAAGTGAGTACCTAAGATATGTACAATGTTATTTAATACAATGTAATAAATAATACAAAGTATTATTTACCGAGATTCACGGTTGACCTTGAATTACAGTAGGTATGTACATATATATATATGTATGACTATCTATCTAATATTATTTACCGAGCGTGCGGCCCGCGGCTAAGCTCGCGTTGTGTGAGATTTTCCCGTGGGAATAACACTTTTTCCCGTAATAAGTATACTATTAGCAAACTATTCCATTCCAAATTTTATCCAAATCCGTTAAGTACCTACTTTAAGCGTGAAGACGGAACAAACATCTAAACATCCAAATATATTGTTTTCAGATTGTGGGTATGACCAATAATAATGACCGAGTGCTTTGCTTTGTGTTTGGAAAAATGTTTGGAACACAATTTGTTGCAAATTTTGTGATCTACAATTTTTATAATAGATGTTAACACCATTGTACCTATAGAAACGGAGATAATCGCGAAAAACTATTATTTTTAATTTGAAACAAGATTTTTATGAGAATTCAAAGACAACCTTTAGTACGCCAAAATGAAGGCGTACATGAGTTTCCAGCTTATTATCTCTTGTGGAGACTAAAATTAAAAATAATATTGCATAATAACAATAATATTATTGTTTATTTAAAACGGAAATATAAAAAAAAGTAAAATCATTTTCTAAGTTTTAACATTTAATGTCGATTATGTCTGAAATATTATATATTTTTACTATAACAAATAATAAGATATTATATGATTGACACAGAACAGATTTTAATAAATTGATTATATTTTATTTTTTTAGATTTTTTTGATTTATTATGATTTTTTTTTATTTATACAAAAACTGCTTTCGTCATGCATCATATTTTAAACGTAATGTTAAAATTAGGTTTTCTGAATGGTTTTCCTCAAAATCCATCTTATCGTCTTAGTAATTAATTATAAACTTTGCATATTGCTATTATATTTGCAAATCATTGTAGGTATAATTATATTATGTCACCGTAAGATTGTGAACATCGTTAGTTTATAATCTGACTCGCGATTTTATAAACTGACGTAAAATTATGAACTGCAGGAGTAATCCAGAGATGAGACCCACAGTCAGTAGCAGCTGTGACGTCATCCCTTCGAGCTTGCTCGTTGGAGGATGGTTTACCATCATGGGCGCTGGTTCACGCGTGGATTATCCCAAAAACACACACTTATAATATAATAATATAATATAATATTTATTTATTTATACTTGAACGCAATACGTCGGACACTTCGGTGGAAGACGGGATTAGCCTCCCAAAAGGTTACCACAGCGGCTCAGCCGTATCGGGAACGCTACGGCTAGTATCGATTGGACGTTGTCCACTAGCTTCGGCTTACAACGAGAAGCTTAGGCTTTCTACGATGGGACTTCGGTCTCCTTTCATCGCTTAAGGCGCACCGGTCGGACTAGGGTCCGCTGTAGACAACCCTTCGGGGTTGTCTATTATTTTAACCTTTTTCCTACACCTCTGTGGTGAGGGGAGGACAGGAGCATTCTGAAGGACAGAATGGGAAGTGACTCACAGAGAGCGCGTTGGGGGAGCGTTTATTCTCACTCGTCACGTAAATACTTTGATGGCTGGTTTGCTGTATTGTGTGTATGTCTCGGGTCTTTGCTTCTAGTCTGCTGCCTTGCTTGGGTTCTAAGGTCTTAGTAATCGTCCAGCTGAGGGAGCTAGAACTAGTCCCCTCGTCAGTGCTGGATATTACTAGATCCCTTGTCGGACTGTATATTGGAAGACACAGAGGGGTTATGTAACCGTATTTATCAATATATTTGGCATAGTTAAGGAAAAGGGTGTCCTGGTGTGTAGGGCTAGGATGGTCGTCTCCGGGTAGTATCATTAGAGAAACTTGGTTATTGATCATTCTGTTGAGGAAATACCACTCAACACTCAACGAAAGTTCCTCTAAGAACTAGAAGTTCTATTCAGAACTACAGACGACACACCCGTCGCCGGCTCTAAGGACTCGCTGAGGCAGTCCTGGAGCCACCTTTTTATACCTTTTAAATTACATATATCATGTAATAATCCCTGTGATCCATTTCAGGAATATGGGCTCTTATTGCAGAAGCAATAAACTTCGAAGTTCTTTTCAGAATACGAAGTTAGTATTGCTTAATAAAGTCGCTGGGATTTCCTGGTGACTTTATTCTTTCAGTCAAGCGAGCATGGGTAATCAGGAGTAGGCTGCTTGCCGGCTGGCAACTGGTACTCCTGTGTTCGGGCGAGAGATAGGGACGAATTAGTATATAGGAATAACATAGAAGTTGAGTAGGCGACTCGTTGTTTAATTCCACAGTTAGAAAACATAATATAAAGACGATCACATTGTAAATTTCTAAAAGAGTTTGGGTTACTCTCACAACGTAGTATGGATCTGCTATTAGACGATCAATGGCCAATTTTGATTATTATAGAGATCAGATGTTCAGTTACAACAGTTCACAATTTTTCGCCAGTTTATAATATCGCGCGCGAGTCAGATTATAAACTAACGGTGTTCACATTCGGACGGTGACATATACATCCCATATAATGTATAACCGCAAGTCACATAACTATCGTTTTTCCTATAGTAACGTAACTGACTCGGGGGAAAATCCTAATACATATTATAATATTGACCTTGATTCGGTTCATGATTTAATCCTAAGTTTAAACTTAAGGCCAGCTATCTATTTCATTCTTATGACTAAGGAAAGAGAAGAAATGAACGAATGATACTATTTTTAACGAATGATAACTTAAAACTAGGATGTAGCTGTTAAATTTAAATGCAAAGAAATCAAACGCGCGTTCACGAAGCGAGCATAATATAAAATATAATCTCTTTAGACTGATGTCTTTACGCCCGCTCGTTCCCCTTGTGTGGTGACGGCAGAGTAGAATACATTTGTCACCAACCCCTACTCTTCCCGTGGGTGTCGTAAGAGGCAACTTAGGGACTACACATTGAACAGGGAACGGGCAACAGCGCTCTCTGATACAGTAACCTTTTAATCTGCGATCTCCAACCCGCCTGCCTAGCGTGGAGATAATGACAAAACCAAACACTTAAGTGGAGGAGGCTCATAGTCCAGCAGTGGAATGTAACGGGCCGTTGATGTTGATGATAACTGATCAGGGCTTGTGGGGTCAATTAACAACCTTATACGAGCTCGTATATAACGATATAGTGTAGATAATAGGGGATCAGACTGTACCTAACCATATTTTATGAATTATTTTTAAAATATAGATTAGTAGCAGACGATTCGCGAAGAAAAAAACAGAATCGGTTGAAAAATTAATTTACAGTGATTTTTAAAGTTTCAATATGTCTGTCTCTTTCAAAAACGATTTTTTGTATGGAGATTATATAGCGTTACTAACAAATGACGTCACGAGTGGGTAAGTGCCGCTCTGTCTAATCTTGAATTTCAAACCTTTATAACTCGGTCAATTTTAAAATTTTTTTTATTGTTCGGTAGCAGAAACTAAGAAGTTTAGATTTATAAAATAAAATAAAAGTAGTCCGATCCCCTATTGTACAGTTATCTGGCCTCTTATAGATCATTTAAATTTCTTTTACATTACTAATACAGTGACCAGATTGTAATACAATACACTTTATACACTTCAGTAGAGGCCACACGTGACTTCAGTTTCAAAACTACATATAATTTGAATAAATTAGTTGTATATGACGAAATGAACTAGTGTTGGTACCTGTAAAAAAGAGTACGCAATTATTATTGCGACATTACGAAATATTTAAAAAAATATACTTACAATCTCCAACACAACTGATGAGATGTTATACTTTTTAATTTCAGATAAAACAAATACATTGAAATAAAACCGAAAAGCGAACCGATATTTTTTGGGGTACGAAACCCACCACCAAAAAAAAAATCCAAACAAAATAATGACAACTAGGCCCCGTTTCACGAAGCAACAAGTTACAGTTTAATATTCATTGCGTAGTTAATTCGCCTAAACTGTAAGGCCCTATTGTTTTAATCTCACTGTCTACGCAATGAACATCAAATTGTACTTGTAATAGGGTATAGGACTACTTTTTTTTTATAAATCCAAACTTCTTAGTTTCTGCTATCGAACACTAAAAGAATTTTTGCTCTATCTTTAAAACTGACCGAATTATAAAGGTTTGAAATTCAAGATTAGACAGAGAGGCACATACATACCCCCTTGTGACGTGATTTGTTAGTAACGCCATATAATCTCCATACAAAAATAGTTTTTAAAACTTTAAAAAATCACTGTAAATTCGTTTTTCAACCGATTCTGTTTTTTTCTTCGCGAATCGTCTGCTACTAATCTATATTTTAAAAATAATTCATAAAATATGGTAAATTTAGGAACAGTCCGATACCCTATTACGTCTTCCTTTCCATGAACTTGTCTGTTGATAATACAGGTATTCCCATTCGACATTATAGTTTCGGCGAACTGTTTGCAATTGTAATCCATCATCCATTACAAAGGTGGCAGTATGCCAGTCCACTACATCAAACCGAATC